>JBBPBX010082301.1:0-15767 GCA_038048925.1 Garcialebias charrua | reverse complement strand
AACATACAAAGCATTACAATAATCAAGTCTGGAGGTCACAAAGGCATGGATGGCCTTCTCCAGATCACCACGGCTGAGAAATGACTTGACTTTGGAGAGCAGACGGAGCTGGAAAAAGCTGGTCTTGACAACAGAACTGATCTGTTTATCAAACTTTAAGTTGGAGTCAAGCTGCACTCCAAGATTTCTGACCACCGGGTTGAAGTGGGGGAGGGGAAAACCAACACTGGGACTGGGAAGGATGTTGCTGGTGTCATCGGGTGCACCAAATAAAATGCATTCAGTTTTATCTGTGTTTAGGTGGAGGAAGTTTTGAGACAGCCAGTACTTAATGTCATTTAAGCAGTTGACAAGAGTGTTTGAACTGAGTGAGGGGTTGGGAGTGACTGGCAGATAGATTTGTAAATCGTCTGCATACATGTGAAAAGCCAGATTATGACGTGCAATGATTGATCCTAATGGCAGCATGTAAAGAGAAAAGAGGACTGGCCCCAGAATGGATCCCTGTGGTACGCCAGAGGTCAGAGGGGTTGATGAAGAGGAGGACAGATCGCCTATCATGACAGAAAAGGTTCTCCCAGTCAGGTAAGATTTGAACCACTCAAGCACAGCTCCCTGGAGGCCAACCAGCTGAGACAAGCGGTTGATTAGTACCTGATGGTCAACGGTGTCAAAAGCTGCTGAGAGGTCTAACATCACCAGCAGAACAGGGTTTTTTGCATCCAGGGACAGAAGAATGTCATTCTGCACTTTGAGCAGTGCAGATTCAGTACTGTGACGAGCTCGAAAACCTGACTGAAATTTTTCAAACAGGTTGTTGTGCTCAAGAAAAGATTGAAGTTGAGTAAAAACAATCTTTTCCAGGACCTTTGATAGAAATGACAGATGGGAAACTGGTCTGAAATTAGAGAGAGCTGTAGGATCTAGGCCTGGTTTTTTGAGAAGAGGCCTGACCACAGCGTGTTTGAAAGCAGATGGCACATAACCTGAAATTAGACAGCTGTTAATAAATGACAAAACACAAGGACCAATTACATCAAAGGACTGTTTGAATATTTTTGATGGAATGATGTCCAGAGAACAGTTTGTTGGTTTCATCTGCTGAACCACCTTGGTGAGGTTAGGCAGTGAGACCAGGTCAAATTGGTCAAAAACAGCTGTGGTTATTGCAGACGCACATGATTGGACAGTGTTTGATGGGCTGACAATGTTCTGCCTGATAGAGTCTTTTTTGTTGACAAAATAGCTCTGAATGTCCTCACAGGTAGACTGAGTGGCAGTTTTCAGAACATTGACAGATGGATTGATGACGGACTGAAGTGTGTTGAATAGTGTCCTCGGCCTGTTGGAGCTGGAGGAGATTAAATTGGAGAGGTAATGTGATTTGGCCTGCTTCACAGCATTTTGATAATCACAGAGACAGTCTCTCAGTATTCCCTGGGATACATGAAGCCGGTCCCGCTTCCATTTTCGCTCTGCTTTTCTGCAACGTTGTCGAAGAGCCCGCATCGTTTCGTTGAGCCATGGTGAAGGTCTGTTTTTTGAAGATGCCTGTTTGAGAGGAGCGATGGAGTCCAAGATCGTTGTGCAGGTGTGATGGAAGGAGGTGATGAAGTCCTCAGGATGTAGAGAAGGGTCCGGGCTGATAGCAGAGCATAAGTCAGTGCTCTTAAAGGCATCAGTGAACTGACTTGGGGTGGATGGGGTGATGGAGCGGCAGAGATGTGCTGGGAGAACAGCTTTCGATGCAAGAGGGGTGGAAAATTCAAATAATATGGGAAAGTGGTCCGAAATACAGGTGTCCAGGATCTCCACAGCAGATATGTGAAGGTCGTGGGAGATGATTAGGTCCAGTGTATGACCCTGGCTGTGGGTGGCCCCCGAGACAGACTGCGACAGGTTAAAAGAGTCCAGAAGGTCCTGAAACTCATATCCAAGTTGATTACTTGAGCAACAGGTGTGCACGTTGAAATCTCCACAAAAGAGCAGCGAGTCAAATTTTGGCAGCAGGTCAGCCAGTAGTTCTGAAAACTCACTGAGAAAGTCTTTATTGTATTGTGGAGGCCGATAAAAGAGGCCACACAGCAGAGGTTTAGGAGATTCCAGCACAAAAACCATTATTTCAAAGCTGTTATAGTTTTTCTGAGGCAACAAACGGCATTTGAACGCCTCATTGAAGACTGCAGCCAGGCCCCCCCCCCTCTTCCAGCCCCACGCGGTGCGCTCAGGTGGGAGTAGCCATTTGGAAGGAGTTCAGAGAAGCAGCTGTTGTCTCCTGTTTTCTGCCAGGTTTCAGTAATCAGAAACAGATCCAGACGATGAGTTGAGATCAAATCACTTAATATAAAAGTTTTATTAGTGATCGATCTGGCGTTAAACAGTGCTGCACGTACTGGAACACAGCCAGTTACGTTACTCTCAGCTCGAGCGAGCGGGCGGAGGTTCTGTTTAACGCAGCCTCGCTTCTTTGTCCTTACGGGAGAACAAGATGGATACTGATCGCTGACGTCATGATTGACAGCAACAAGGCATCTATGGCGACGAGCGAAGGAACGACGGACATCAAAGACGCTGAATTCAGGAGGTAAATCAGCCGTCGCCGTGTTGTGAGACGAGAGATACTTTTTAAATCTCACCAGCACGCCTGCTCTCGTTCCGCGTCTTCTGCGCCGCTTGTTGCGTGGCAACGTGGTCGCGTTGCGTTGTATGTACGCTGGTACAGACGCCAAGAAACATGGAGGTGGAGGAGGCTTAAAATGTCCATATTTGCCAGTAGTCGGTGTGTTGATCAGCGAGTCTTGGAGACTTAGAAGAGTTGAGCGATCATAGACCAGAAGCAAGGATGCATCGTCGATGAAAAAAGGCAGAACACGAACAGCAGTAGAAAGTTCAGGAAAGGGGTTAGATAGCAAGCCATAACAATAGGCGCCATCTTGGATTCTTCAGGCAGACTTTTTTTTCTCATCAGCCTTGAGTCCTGCTGGAACTTTCAATATTCAAAATGGCCAGATTTATGGGACTTCCACCGATCCGTGCTATGAGCCTCATCCAAGGCTGTCTCCAACATGCTGGTGTGTCCTGGAAGCTGCAGGTGACCTGCAATTCTCACAAATCACTTCCATTTTACAATTTATCTCATGAATCAGCTGATTTTGAGTACTCGTAGCGCAGACCAAACCTTCAAACAGACTTGGCAGTTTGGTTGTGGCCGAAACTGCTGCTGATGTCTTCCTCAAAAGCTGATAACATAGGAACCCGCTAATGCCAAAAAGAGGAAACACTGCTATCATTAATCCAATTATATAAACATCTTCAGCATCCTCCTGAGACAGAAATGAAAGACACATCAGCTCCCATACCCCCCACGTGTCCATGACGTATCCTGAAGTGTGAGTCTCAGTGGGACATGAGGGCTCTCTGTCACGATCTAGTGCGGTGGATGAACCCGGAGATGCAGACAGGCAGAACACTCGGAGGCACGAGTTGAAATCAATAAATCATTTAATATGTTAGTGAACTCAAAAATAACTAAGAAAGGACAGTACTCACGAATCCTAGAACTTGTAGGCTGTGGCACAAGCACGGACACGACACACCAGGTAAATCGACAAATGACCCGACACTCAAACCCACACCCACACAAACTAATATATGCACCGTAATTACCCAAAACACCTGAGAACGCAGCAGCCCAGGGAACCACAAGGTGTAAGGATGGAGACTGGCCCACCATCCTGACAGTACTGACACTCTCCAGGACCCTGTCATTTTTTTTGTAAGATTTTGTCAATTGCGTTGACAGTCCACCTGACCACATCCATAATAGTATTTTTCATTCTGAAGATCTGTAACAAGAGCTCCGTGACACAGACAGAGAGCAAAAAAGCAGGAGGAAGAGGAGAACAGGGGAGGGAGAGGAAAAGGCCTTGAGTGAGCTAGAGACTCAAAAAAAAAAAAGAGGAAAACTGAGCTAAGACCACGTCGAATTTTAGCTCAGTGTCCGTAAAATGTGTTAGTTATGCTGTGCTGGTCATGAGGTTAATATGTTTAAATAGTTATTAAACTCTGTTAAGTAATTCTTGGCATACTGTATTTTACCTGGACATGACTGAATGCATGCAAGCGCACACATTCACACACGTGCACACACGGATGCACTCACACAGATATAAAAACAATATCACTGCTGTGGCTTTGATGTTAAGGTGATATAGAATAGAAATTTAAATTAATATATTTTAAAATATTTTCTATCACCTCTCGGTTTAACATTTTATGCAATGCAGTTACAGCGTGCGCTCTCAGGTCATCATTACCTGCAGTGTTCCCTCAGTGAGGACTGAACTTGGCAAAAAGGCCTTTTCCTACTCAACTCCGGCAACATGGAACACCTTGCAACAGGAAGTGAAGTTGTCCACCTTCATTTCTTTAAGGGGCTTCAAACATTTAATGTCAATGGAAAATTAAGGCAGATATGTTCGTTTTTAATATTTCACCATGTTTTACAGCACCTTGATTTATTATTGTATACACTACTCTTGTTTTAACTGCATTTTGACTGTAGTTTATTGTCATTGTCTACTGTTCTTGTTGTCTACTTTATATGTTCTGTCTGGAACAGGTCCCTCTTTTAAACAGCACTTTTCTATCTTATCAAGTTACTCAAAGCTCTTGCTCGTGCCCTCATTTACCAATTCATACAGCACTGTACTAGATCTCTACAAAGAATAAAATGAGTCCTCGTGTCTCAATAAGACTAGCCTGTATAAATAAAGGTTGAATGAATTATTGATTTGTAGATTTATTTTACATATGATGACAGAACCGTCTTTTGAGTGTGATCACTTACTTGTTAGAAGCCACTAATGAGCTTTTTTCCTATTTATATTTACCAACATTGATCAAAGTAAAGTTTTAAATCACTTTATATAGTGGAGGAACTTGTAGTCTTGTCCCTTCTGACTTGGCTGAATCTGATTCTTCACACTTCTGCTCGTTTCATTTTGATGTTAGCATGCGATGGCGGCACACAGCATGGCAGCTCTCACATTTCCAATGAGCTTGGCACAATGTGGCTCCGGACTATTAATATCCCACAATGCCAAGGCCACTGTGGTGGCATCTGTCTTCTTGAGCCTCTACCTATTCCTCCTCCTTCTTTCTTCTTCCCCTCCATCCTTCTCTCTCCTTTCCTTCCTCCCCATCTCGCTCAGATGACTTTGTGGTTATAAGACTCACAGCTTGGTGAGAGACGGTTTGAACCTCTGCCAGCAGACACACACTGCTCTGGTTATTTCCATCTCTGAAGAGAAAATGAGAGGAAATTGCAGAATATTCTGTGAACTTTTGAAAACGTTCACATTTTTTTCAACAGAAGGGACAAGGCCAAAGTGTAACCTATTGGCAAGTATTCATGTCAGCTAAATATATTTCTTTCCAAAATAAAAATAAATAACTTGTTTGATTTCTAATTTCCAATGCACTTTCCTCGTGTTGTTTTCCCCATTTCTCTTACATGTGGTCTTGCCAGCACATTCTTTTTTTTTTTTTTTCAAATGTGCTCAACATTTCATTACTCCTTCAGATGCCAACGTGGCTTTCATTTATTTTTTTTTCCTTCTATGGGCCATCATCAGCAATGACTAAAGCTGACCTAGCACTCCACACTAACCTTTTCTTAGAATTGTGTTTGCATTTATTAAAAGAAACGATTTGGACAACTGTTTGGCTGCTTAAAGTGCTCCTGTTTCATTAGTTTCATTTGTGCTTTAATTGATCTTTATTCTCCCTGATTATGATCATAATTAAACACCAGAAAGCTGTTTGTGCTTCCAGCCATCTGCCAGTTGGATGATGGGCAGTGTCAGTGTGGGCATATGGGTACAAGGCCACCACAGTCCTCTGCCAAGAGCCCAGGCCTCAAAATGCCCACTTGCAATGTTGCTCTAAGGTCAACTGGATTCAGGAGAATATTCCAATATTTTTATACAGCTGATTATTATTATTTTTTTAACTTTGTAAAAATAACTGAAGATGGTTATTATGGATAAATGGATCACCATCATGCTGTATCTCAATGAAGGATGAAATTCTGAAACTCTTGCAGGTTTTGTGGCAAGCAATGACAACGGAACACTTTTTTTTACCAACATTTTAAATATTTAACAGGAAATTTCAATTTATTTAGGATTGTGATGCACTTTTTGTCATCATTTATAGATTTTATTTTGTGGCTTATGATTTTTTTAAACATCCATTTCCATTTTCAGCAGAGCTCTGGTACATCTGGTTATATTTAAAACTGTTCTGAATTCTACTTCCACAAACAAATTGACCTAACATCCCTAACGCACACTTCCTGGGCATGTATTATTATTCAATGGGCACAAACAGTACCATCAGTCAGTTCTGAAGGATCTGAGAATGGGGTTACACTGCTAACACTTAACTAGGATGTTTTGTGGACTTTGAGCCCCCATAAAACCATAAACAGCCTTTTCTAGCTGCTTCAACACTCAGCATCTCTTTTGGATTTCAAACAGCACCAACCATTCAAATGTTTTGCTTGTGAAACAAAGATACCAAAAAGCATGAATTCTAACGCCAAAAATACACTACATGCGGTCCGGCTCCGCCCCGCCCCGCAGGTCGCAGCTGAGCGAGTCCAGTTTCCACTACCTGCACTCTGCTCAGGTCCGCCTGGATACGCCGCTCCGAGACGCAGGTGACACACTCGTTCAGCCCTGTGTTTCCTGCTCATTTCTTCCACTCGTAGTCAAACACACATTGCCATTTTCGTCTGAGGTTATAGGTCAATAAAACCCGGAGACCTCGGCTAATCATAATGAACCATATACTCGGAATTGCGAGATCGCGCGATAAATCAAGTGATAAATAAGTAAGTCAGAACAAAACAATTCATTCGGTGGAAGAAGGAGAACAACAGTAGAGACTGCTGCCTTGATCTTCTCTCGTAAATGAGCGACAGGACATGGTTTGAGCAACAGGAAGTGATGTATTACATTTCAGAATAAAATACTTTATTTATTTATTTATTTCTTGTATTGCGTTTGTAGGCGTAGTCATAAATGATAGTTTGACAGCATTTTTGTACAAATAAATCCGTATAGAGCTAGGATTAAGTCCGCCCGTGGTGATTTTATTTTGTAAATACGGAAGTTGTGCTCGTTCCTTTTCCTGTTGGTGCGACGTAATCTTCAAAAGTTGACTCCGGCACAGCTCCGGCGTCCGGCAGAAATAGAAAAATTTCTAATTTTGACGGACTGCCGTCCGCTCTCCGCAGCTCGCCGCCGCCGTGCGGAGCCAGTGTAAACTCTGTCATTGATTATAATGGGTGCGTATTTGCTGCGGAGGTCGGACCGGAGCGGGGCGGAGCCGGAACGCATGTAGTGTCTTTTTGGCGGAAAGGCCATATACTCAAGATGAACCATATACTCAAGATGAATCATATACTCAAGATGAACCATATACTCAAGATGAACCATATACTCAAGATGAACCATATACTCAAGATGAATCATATACTCAAGATGAACCATATACTCAAGATGAATCATATACTCAAGATGAACCATATACTCAAGATGAATCATATACTCAAGATGAACCATATACTCAAGATGAACCATATACTCAAGATGAACCATATACTCAAGATGAACCATATACTCAAGATGAACCATATACTCAAGATGAACCATATACTCAAGATGAACCATATACTCAAGATGAACCATATACTCAAGATGAACCATATACTCAAGATGAACCATATACTCAAGATGAACCATATACTCAAGATGAACCATATACTCAAGATGAACCATATACTCAAGATGAACCATATACTCAAGATGAACCATATACTCAAGATGAACCATATACTCAAGATGAACCATATACTCAAGATGAACCATATACTCAAGATGAATCATATACTCAAGATGAACCATATACTCAAGATGAACCATATACTCAAGATGAACCATATACTCAAGATGAACCATATACTCAAGATGAACCATATACTCAAGATGAACCATACTCAAGATGAATCATATACTCAAGATGAACCATATACTCAAGATGAACCATATACTCAAGATGAATCATATACTCAAGATGAACCATATACTCAAGATGAACCATACTCAAGATGAACATACTCAAGATGAACCATATACTCAAGATGAACCATATACTCAAGATGAACCATATACTCAAGATGAACCATATACTCAAGATGAACCATATACTCAAGATGAACCATATACTCAAGATGAACCATATACTCAAGATGAACCATATACTCAAGATGAACCATATACTCAAGATGAATCATATACTCAAGATGAACCATATACTCAAGATGAACCATATACTCAAGATGAACCATATACTCAAGATGAATCATATACTCAAGATGAACCATATACTCAAATGAACCATATATCTAGATGAACCATATACTCAAGATGAACCATATACTCAAGATGAACCATATACTCAAGATGAACCATATACTCAAGATGAACCATATACTCAAGATGAACCATATACTCAAGATGAACTATACTCAAGATGAATCATATACTCAAGATGAACCATATACTCAAGATGAACCATATACTCAAGATGAACCATATACTCAAGATGAACCATATACTCAAGATGAACCATATACTCAAGATGAAACATATACTCAAGAAGAACCATATACTCAAGATGAACCATATACTCAAGATGAACCATATACTCAAGATGAACCATATACTCAAGATGAACCATATACTCAAGATGAACCATATACTCAAGATGAACCATATACTCAAGATGAACCATATACTCAAGATGAACCATATACTCAAGATGAACCATATACTCAAGATGAACCATATACTCAAGATGAACCATATACTCAAGATGAACCATATACTCAAGATGAACCATATACTCAAGATGAACCATATACTCAAGATGAACCATATACTCAAGATGAATCATATACTCAAGATGAACCATATACTCAAGATGAACCATATACTCAAGATGAACCATATACTCAAGATGAATCATATACTCAAGATGAACCATATACTCAAGATGAACCATATACTCAAGATGAACCATATACTCAAGATGAACCATATACTCAAGATGAATCATATACTCAAGATGAACCATATACTCAAGATGAACCATATACTCAAGATGAACCATATACTCAAGATGAACCATATACTCAAGATGAACCATATACTCAAGATGAACCATATACTCAAGATGAACCATATACTCAAGATGAACCATATACTCAAGATGAATCATATACTCAAGATGAACCATATACTCAAGATGAACCATATACTCAAGATGAACCATATACTCAAGATGAATCATATACTCAAGATGAACCATATACTCAAGATGAACCATATACTCAAGATGAACCATATACTCAAGATGAACCATATACTCAAGATGAACCATATACTCAAGATGAACCATATACTCAAGATGAACCATATACTCAAGATGAACCATATACTCAAGATGAACCATATACTCAAGATGAACCATATACTCAAGATGAACCATATACTCAAGATGAACCATATACTCAAGATGAACCATATACTCAAGATGAACCATATACTCAAGATGAACCATATACTCAAGATGAACCATATACTCAAGATGAACCATATACTCAAGATGAACCATATACTCAAGATGAACCATATACTCAAGATGAACCATATACTCAAGATGAACCATATACTCAAGATGAACCATATACTCAAGATGAACCATATACTCAAGATGAACCATATACTCAAGATGAACACATATACTCAAGATGAACCATATACTCAAGATGAACCATATACTCAAGATGAACCATATACTCAAGATGAACCATATACTCAAGATGAACCATATACTCAAGATGAACCATATACTCAAGATGAACCATATACTCAAGATGAACCATATACTCAAGATGAATCATATACTCAAGATGAACCATATACTCAAGATGAACCATATACTCAAGATGAACCATATACTCAAGATGAACCATATACTCAAGATGAACCATATACTCAAGATGAACCATATACTCAAGATGAACCATATACTCAAGATGAACCATATACTCAAGATGAACCATATACTCAAGATGAACCATATACTCAAGATGAACCATATACTCAAGATGAATCATATACTCAAGATGAACCATATACTCAAGATGAATCATATACTCAAGATGAACCATATACTCAAGATGAACCATATACTCAAGATGAACCATATACTCAAGATGAACCATATACTCAAGATGAACCATATACTCAAGATGAACCATATACTCAAGATGAACCATATACTCAAGATGAACCATATACTCAAGATGAACCATATACTCAAGATGAACCATATACTCAAGATGAACCATATACTCAAGATGAATCATATACTCAAGATGAACCATATACTCAAGATGAATCATATACTCAAGATGAACCATATACTCAAGATGAACCATATACTCAAGATGAACCATATACTCAAGATGAACCATATACTCAAGATGAACCATATACTCAAGATGAACCATATACTCAAGATGAACCATATACTCAAGATGAACCATATACTCAAGATGAATCATATACTCAAGATGAACCATATACTCAAGATGAACCATATACTCAAGATGAACCATATACTCAAGATGAACCATATACTCAAGATGAACCATATACTCAAGATGAATCATATACTCAAGATGAACCATATACTCAAGATGAACCATATACTCAAGATGAACCATATACTCAAGATGAATCATATACTCAAGATGAACCATATACTCAAGATGAACCATATACTCAAGATGAACCATATACTCAAGATGAACCATATACTCAAGATGAACCATATACTCAAGATGAACCATATACTCAAGATGAACCATATACTCAAGATGAACCATATACTCAAGATGAACCATATACTCAAGATGAACCATATACTCAAGATGAACCATATACTCAAGATGAACCATATACTCAAGATGAACCATATACTCAAGATGAACCATATACTCAAGATGAACCATATACTCAAGATGAACCATATACTCAAGATGAACCATATACTCAAGATGAACCATATACTCAAGATGAATCATATACTCAAGATGAACCATATACTCAAGATGAACCATATACTCAAGATGAACCATATACTCAAGATGAACCATATACTCAAGATGAACCATATACTCAAGATGAACCATATACTCAAGATGAACCATATACTCAAGATGAACCATATACTCAAGATGAACCATATACTCAAGATGAACCATATACTCAAGATGAACCATATACTCAAGATGAACCATATACTCAAGATGAATCATATACTCAAGATGAACCATATACTCAAGATGAACCATATACTCAAGATGAACCATATACTCAAGATGAACCATATACTCAAGATGAACCATATACTCAAGATGAATCATATACTCAAGATGAATCATATACTCAAGATGAATCATATACTCAAGATGAACCATATACTCAAGATGAACCATATACTCAAGATGAACCATATACTCAAGATGAACCATATACTCAAGATGAACCATATACTCAAGATGAACCATATACTCAAGATGAACCATATACTCAAGATGAATCATATACTCAAGATGAACCATATACTCAAGATGAACCATATACTCAAGATGAACCATATACTCAAGATGAACCATATACTCAAGATGAATCATATACTCAAGATGAACCATATACTCAAGATGAACCATATACTCAAGATGAACCATATACTCAAGATGAACCATATACTCAAGATGAACCATATACTCAAGATGAACCATATACTCAAGATGAACCATATACTCAAGATGAACCATATACTCAAGATGAACCATATACTCAAGATGAACCATATACTCAAGATGAACCATATACTCAAGATGAACCATATACTCAAGATGAACCATATACTCAAGATGAACCATATACTCAAGATGAACCATATACTCAAGATGAATCATATACTCAAGATGAACCATATACTCAAGATGAACCATATACTCAAGATGAACCATATACTCAAGATGAACCATATACTCAAGATGAACCATATACTCAAGATGAACCATATACTCAAGATGAACCATATACTCAAGATGAACCATATACTCAAGATGAACCATATACTCAAGATGAACCATATACTCAAGATGAACCATATACTCAAGATGAACCATATACTCAAGATGAATCATATACTCAAGATGAACCATATACTCAAGATGAACCATATACTCAAGATGAACCATATACTCAAGATGAACCATATACTCAAGATGAACCATATACTCAAGATGAACCATATACTCAAGATGAACCATATACTCAAGATGAATCATATACTCAAGATGAATCATATACTCAAGATGAATCATATACTCAAGATGAACCATATACTCAAGATGAACCATATACTCAAGATGAACCATATACTCAAGATGAACCATATACTCAAGATGAACCATATACTCAAGATGAACCATATACTCAAGATGAATCATATACTCAAGATGAACCATATACTCAAGATGAATCATATACTCAAGATGAACCATATACTCAAGATGAACCATATACTCAAGATGAACCATATACTCAAGATGAACCATATACTCAAGATGAACCATATACTCAAGATGAACCATATACTCAAGATGAATCATATACTCAAGATGAATCATATACTCAAGATGAATCATATACTCAAGATGAACCATATACTCAAGATGAACCATATACTCAAGATGAACCATATACTCAAGATGAACCATATACTCAAGATGAACCATATACTCAAGATGAACCATATACTCAAGATGAACCATATACTCAAGATGAACCATATACTCAAGATGAACCATATACTCAAGATGAACCATATACTCAAGATGAACCATATACTCAAGATGAACCATATACTCAAGATGAACCATATACTCAAGATGAACCATATACTCAAGATGAACCATATACTCAAGATGAACCATATACTCAAGATGAACCATATACTCAAGATGAACCATATACTCAAGATGAACCATATACTCAAGATGAACCATATACTCAAGATGAACCATATACTCAAGATGAACCATATACTCAAGATGAACCATATACTCAAGATGAACCATATACTCAAGATGAACCATATACTCAAGATGAACCATATACTCAAGATGAACCATATACTCAAGATGAACCATATACTCAAGATGAATCATATACTCAAGATGAACCATATACTCAAGATGAACCATATACTCAAGATGAATCATATACTCAAGATGAACCATATACTCAAGATGAACCATATACTCAAGATGAACCATATACTCAAGATGAACCATATACTCAAGATGAACCATATACTCAAGATGAACCATATACTCAAGATGAACCATATACTCAAGATGAACCATATACTCAAGATGAACCATATACTCAAGATGAACCATATACTCAAGATGAACCATATACTCAAGATGAACCATATACTCAAGATGAACCATATACTCAAGATGAACCATATACTCAAGATGAATCATATACTCAAGATGAATCATATACTCAAGATGAACCATATACTCAAGATGAACCATATACTCAAGATGAACCATATACTCAAGATGAACCATATACTCAAGATGAACCATATACTCAAGATGAACCATATACTCAAGATGAACCATATACTCAAGATGAACCATATACTCAAGATGAACCATATACTCAAGATGAACCATATACTCAAGATGAACCATATACTCAAGATGAACCATATACTCAAGATGAACCATATACTCAAGATGAACCATATACTCAAGATGAACCATATACTCAAGATGAACCATATACTCAAGATGAACCATATACTCAAGATGAACCATATACTCAAGATGAACCATATACTCAAGATGAACCATATACTCAAGATGAACCATACTCAAGATGAATCATATACTCAAGATGAACCATATACTCAAGATGAACCATATACTCAAGATGAACCATATACTCAAGATGAACCATATACTCAAGATGAACCATATACTCAAGATGAACCATATACTCAAGATGAATCATATACTCAAGATGAAAAATTACAAGCCCAAAACCAGAAAAGTTGGCACGTTGTGCAAATCGCAAATAAAAACAGAATACAATGACTTGCAAATCTTTTTCAACCCATATTCAACTGAATAGAATGCAAAGACAATATATTTAATGTTCGAACGGAGAAACTTTATTTTGTTTTGCAAATAACCATTAACTTAGAATTCAATGGCAGCAACACATTGCAAAAAAGTTGGCACAGGGACATATTTACCACTGTGTTACATCGCCTTTCCTTTTAACAACACTCAGTAAACGTTTGGGAACTGAGGAGACCAATTTTTGAAGCTTTTCAGGTGGAATTCTTCCCCATTCTTGCTTGATGTACAGCTTAAGTTGTTCAACAGTCCGGGGTCTCCGTTGTCGTATTTTACGTTTCATAATGCGCCACACATTTTCAATGGGGGACAGGTCTGGACTGCAGGCAGGCCAGGGGAGGACCCGCACTCTTTTGCTACGAAGCCACGCTGTTGTAACACGTGCAGAATGTGGCTTGGCATTGTCTTGCTGAAATAAGCTGGGGCGTCCATGAAAAAGACGTCGCTTGGATGGCAGCATATGTTGCTCCAAAACCTGTATGTACCTTTCAGCATTAATGGTGCCTTCACAGATGTGTAAGTTACCCATGCCTTGGGCACTAATGCACCCCCATACCATCACAGATGCTGGCTTTTGAACTTTGCGCCTATAACAGTCCTGATGGTTCTTTTCCTCTTTGGTCCGTAAGACACGACGTCCACAGTTTCCAAAGACAATTTGAAATGTGGACTCATCAGACCACAGAACACTTTTCCACTTTGCATCAGTCCATCTCAGATGAGCTCGGGCCCAGCAAAGCCGGCGGCGTTTCTGGATCTTGTTGATGAATGGCTTTTGCTTTGCATAGTAGAGCTTTAACTTGCACTTACAGATGTAGCGACGAACTGTAGTTACTGACAGTGGTTTTCTGAAGTATTCCTGAGCCCATGTGGTGATATCTTTTACACACTGATGTCGGTTTTTGATGCAGTACCGCCTGAGGGATCGAAGGTCACGGGCATTCAATGTTGGTTTTCGGCCTTGCCCCTTACGTGTAGTGATTTCTCCAGATTCTCTGAACCTTTTGATGATATTACGGACCGTAGATGGTGAAATTCCTAAATTCCTTGCAATAGCTCGTTGAGAAAAGTTGTTCTTGAACTGTTCGACAATTTGCCCACGCATTTGTTCACAGAGTGGTGACCCTCGCCCCATCCTTCTATGTGGATGACTGAGCATGTCAAGGAAGCTGCTTTTATACCCAATCATGGCACCCACCTGTTCCCAATTTGCATGTTCACCTGTGGGATATTCCAAATAAGTGTTTGATGAGCATTCCTCAAATTTCTCTGTCTTCTTTGTCACTTGTGCCAGCTTTTTTGAAACATGTTGCAGGCATCAAATTCCAAATGAGCTAATAATTGCAAAAAATAACAAAGTTTACCAGTTCGAACGTTAAGTATGTGGTCTTTGCAG
>JBBPBX010082300.1:0-15767 GCA_038048925.1 Garcialebias charrua | reverse complement strand
GCACTAAAATTCATTTCAATTGTATTTACATAAAAAACAATTACGGTAACCACAAAATGCCATTTTAAAAATAAAAGAAAGCATTTCAATAATAAAAGACATAAAAGAATAATAAAGTTGGAATTTTTCATGATCTGTTTTCATTCTGTGCCCTCTGATTGCGCTATTTACCATAACTCTACAGTACATGTCATTTATAAAAGCCACAGGCACAAAATAACCACACGAAAAAAATAAAAAAATAAAAGTAAAATACATAATGGGTTTATGCTTTTGTGGGAAGCCTGAGAAATGAACAAAAAAAAAAAACATCTGGTCTATGAGTTTCTAAAGAAAGCACTGGTGCATCAGTTCGTGTCTTTTAGCTTTCTCACCAGCAATTAAAGAAAACACGAGACACTTTTCAAAAGAAAATATGTAAATGTCAAGAGAAACTTCATCACCTGAAGGTCTCACTTTAAACAAAAAAAAACAGCAATTAGGTTGAGCAATTTCAGGGTAATTCAGTTTTATTATGCGCTAAGTGCAGAGGACGGAAAATGTAAAAGCAGGTGTGTCAGTACCCACAACTGCCTTACCCACAAGCTAATGCAAATCATCACACAAACACAAAAACAGATGTCTTACACTGCTGATGCGTTTGTCTTTGATGTGTAGGAGCTGCTGCTGTGCAAGCTGCATGTGCAGGAGGTTCTGAAGGACGAGTCCATTACCAACCATCGCATTCTGCAGAGGTAAAGACAAAAAAAATGACAACAAACAAAACAACACACACACACATGCTGAGAAAAATCTCACAGGATGATGATGTTATGGTGACCTGGTGAGCTTTTCCCAGCGTGAGCAGAGCTGAAGTGAGAGGAGGGCTGAGGAACGGCAGGCTGCTGTTACGCCCATATTTTCCTAAAACATACAATAAAACCATCAGGCGGGCACCTCTCTTTAAGATTCTACTTCTTAAAACTTTATCATTTGAGATGATGATAGACTTAAGAAAAAAAAACATGTAACATTTCAAGCACAGTACAAACAAAAAAGTAACACTAAAGTGTGTCAACAGAAAATACCTGCTACATACACAGTGGCGGATCTACCATTCAGGCGAATGAGGCCGTGGCCTGGGGCCGCCAATGAGCAGGGGCCGCCAATAAGCAGGGACCCCAGCCGTCACCTACATCCCTAACATTGCTCCTGCTTGTTAATGTACGTTTAACATAAAAATAATTATAGTTACGATGAAAAACGATCATTAAAAACGCAATAGAAAAACCGGTCGAGTTCTGTACCCCCCTGCGAAAAATGGACTATTCCGTCATGCGTCATGACATCACCCACTAATCCAGGAAGTGTGCTTCTTGAGTGAGAACGAAGCGGGAGAGAGAGGAGACGGAGAAAAGATGAAGTGAACAAGAAAATACGAAAGCGGAGCTGAAAAACGTAAAAAGCGTCAAAAAACTATAACGTATGTTTCTTCACTGCCGAAAGTGACAAACTTTTTTCATGGGTCTAATTCTAAAACTGCTAATGACGGGCGGCCCATTGAAAGTGTGGCGGAACCGGACATCAGGATCATCCAGGAAGAAGTTAATGGCGCCGAGGCAGTGACTCAAGACAAAGATAAAGACGAGGATTCACAATATGAGGTTTGAGTTTTAGAAATTATTTTGTAGGTTGGGTAAAAGAAATCCTAACAGTAATCAGCTGAGACAACCACTATTTTCATGTTTTCTTTCTGTATCAAAATATTAAAAGATATTCGACTTAAATCTTCTGACTTAAAAAGGAGAGAGGGGATTTTATATTTTACCTACTTTTTAGCTCTCTACCCTGCTTGCTTAGCTTAGTATACAGTATTATTAAATTATTCGGACTTTACATTGAATAGATCTAAAATATTCCACAGTTATATATTGATTATTTTCTCAACCATTTTACAAAATATTTGACCGTTAAAACTTCATCAGACTATCAGAAGACAACTTATAAATAGAAGTCCAGCTGAATAATCAAGGTAATCACCTAATGCTGTAAAAACTGTGCTACAAAGTGAGTTTATTTCCTCCTACACTAACATATTTGTTGTTTTTTCAGATGCAGTCTTTAAACATGCATTATTAAAGACCAGTAACAAGACCGAAGACAACTTTCATAGAAGTCCAGCTGAATAATCAAGGTAATTCATGATCACTTAATGCTGTAAAAACACAATGCAGTAAAGTTTCTTTCCTTTGACAGTAATATATATATAAAAAATTCCCAGATGCAGTTTTTAACCACACATCAAAGAAGACCAGTAAACTGTTACCCATACAAACCTCACACGATTAATCTGCCAGCTCCAGGGCTATTCAACTGACACCCTGTGGGCCTCATCCAGCTCGCAAGTGACCAAAGTCTGGCTCACCAGACCGGGCTGGATGAGGCCCACAGGCTGCCAGTCCAAACATTCATCTCTTAAGCACAAACTACTGGTTTTCTTTTCTACTTCATGTGTGGTTTCTACAGAAACATCAGAATATTGGCTAGAAGTTGGTAAAAAACCATTCCTTAGAATATCCAAGGTAGTTAAAACTACAAGCAGTTGAAAATAAAACTAAGATAAGTTAAAATAAATTTGGTTTAAAAACTTGGCAAGTCAGATGTCAAAATAATATTTTTGTCAAATAGGAGATATAATATGTTCATTTTATTTTTGTTATTTTATTATCACTACCGGTACTTTTATTACATAGGGTTCATCTTTGTCATATACATTAAAATCTTTGACCTTCAGGGAAGGGCCTAATGGTACATTTAGGCTGACTTGGGGGAGGGCCCCGTTACAAAGGTTTGCCTGGGGCCCCAAAATGTCTAAGTCCGCCACTGTACATACATTTATTTTTTATTTTACATTTTAATTTGATTTTGAAGACAGTTAGAGGCTAAACCAATAAAACTCAAATTCCAAAAAAAGTAGGGATGTTGTGTAAAATGTAAAGAAAAACAGAACACAATGAAATGCACATATGAAACTATGAGTCATATTCTATTCATAATGGAACAGTGAACATATCTGCTTTTAGGGAAAAAAATTCTGCAACACAAACAAAATACAGTAGATGATACATGGGCAACCAAGTATTTTGTGCACACACAGTTTAAAAGCCTTTCTGAATGTATGGGGATGCATTAGTGCCAATGGCATGGTCAGCTTATACATCTGGAAAGGCACCATGAATGTAAAAAAAGAGAGGTCCATACATGTTTTATCGACCAATGTTCAAGCTCAGATGATGTCTTTGTTTAGAGAAGGCCTTGCATATTTCAGCAAGACAATGCTAAGCTGCATTCTGGATCCATTACAACAGCATGGCTTTGCTGTAGACGAGTCCTAGTGCTAAACTGGCCTGTTTATAGTCCATACCTCTCACCAGTGGAGAATAATTGGTCAAACATGAAATTAAATGGATGGCTACAAAAATCTAGGACTGTTCATAGACATTTACAAACTGTTATTATTTGAAGAAGGGATGCTTCACAGAGGTCTTGGCCTTAATCTTGAGATGCATTACTGCCAGTAAAAGCAAAATTACCTTATTTTTTAAAAGTGGTATAAGGTCTTAGTATATCATTTGATGTTTACTATATTCCATTGTGAATAAAATATGGGTTTATTTGATTTGCACATTATTGCATTCAGTTGATTTACATTTTTAAACCACATTGCAAATTTTTAGCATTAGAGTTGTACATGGTCCCTTTAAAATAAATTTTACAAAATTAAATGGTATAAAACTCTGGTCTCAAGTTTTCCTTGCATTGTGTGGACCGTTAAAGCAAATTGGACATCCTCTGATGTTTTATTAGTACGTACCTCCCATTGACCTCTTCCATGTCCCACCTCTTCACATGTATCTAGGTTATACTGTATTTGTGCAACATATTTTCTGTGCAGTATACTGTAAATTTAAATGCATGTAGGATGTCAGGCAGGGTTTCCTGTCACAACCTTAATTACTTATTCAAGACTAGTTCAAGTTCAAGAGTAATTGTTTATTTATTCACAGATTCTCTTCTTTTTGGATTAAACTTATCTTGTGTGACCAGATGAGATATAAGTGACATGAAACGTTATTATATTTGACCCATCAAGGAAATGCAGTCATTTATTCAACAGATCATTAAAATAACATCATAACATGTACACTTTGATTTGGTTGATTTCAACTTCCTATAAATTAAACATCAACAGATGAAATCACGCGTCTGTAATTTCTACTGGCCGACGTGTATTTGACGATACAACAGATCAAGTAATGAGATGGTAATTAACTTATATCTGAAGGCACTTAACTTAATATTTCTGGCAAAGATAAGGAATAGGAAGAAGGAAAGAAGTTGTCTAACTGAGTGAGTTCAACCAGGAATGACATTCTCCATCCGATGCCAGCTTAACTTCAGGTACGCTTTGGTAGACATCAACAACTCTACCTTGCGAAGACGGTCAGTCTCTGGCTCCGGTAAAGAGAAGGCTTCCAGCCTTAGCGTGTTACCTTCCCAGCGCCTCCTGTGTCCGCTTGATCGAACAGAAGTAACGGCAGTCCGGTTGATTTTCAAAATAAAATATTCCTCAGAAGGAATTTTTATTAAAAGTTTGGAGCTTTAAGCTCGGCCGGATTGTACAGCGACGTGCTGTAAATCCTAACTGATGACGAGGTCGTTGGCTCATGACGGCCGTTCAACGAGACTTCCGGTTGAGCGAATGACAGGGTAGGACGCGTTCAAGCTGAGCTCCCGCAGCAACTAATAATTGCTATTTTTTTGGCACATTTTTGATGGTTTAACGTCTTCTCAGTATTTATTCTTTTTTGCCCGCTATTATAACCCGTCTCAAGTCTCAAGTCTCGGCTTTTTAACCAAGATGCCTCCGAAACTTAAATCATCTGCACAGAAGTCGGCGTCTCCACCACGCGCTGACACACCCTCCTGCACGGAGGAGCACTTTGACAGCTCCGCTGCTTTCAAAGCCGAGCTGCTGTCAGCTCTGCGGGTTGAAATGGCAGCTATTTTCAAGACAGAACTCCAAGCAGCTTTCACTGAAAACTTATCGAATATAAAAGCTGAGCTCCTCGCAGTGAAGTCGGAATTAACCAGCAGTATTTCAACCATTCAGCTGGATGTGCGTGCGTTGAAGGACACCGTGGGCGCGCTGGAGACGTCATGCTCCACATGCTCCGATGACATCACCTCCCTGCAGGCTACAGTGGAACAGCTGTCCGCTGACTTTAAAAGACTGGACACTAAATGTGATGAACTTGAAGCCAGATCTCGTCGCAATAATTTGCGGCTGATAGGAATTTCTGAAGATTTCTCCATTTCATCTACATCTGTTTCCACGTTGCTTAAAGATGCGTTTCAGCTGGAGAAGGAGCCGCTGGTGGACCACGCCCATCGCACTTCCCAACCAAAACCTAAATCTGGTGAGAGACCTCGTCCTATAATTGTTCGCCTGCATTATCTTTCTGACTGTATGGACATATTGCGACGAGCCAGGACCCAGCAGCGGATCATGATGGGTGACACACGTTTGTCTGTTTTCCCTGACCACACGCCGAGGACGGCACGTGCACGCGCCGCATTTAATGATGTTCGCCGTCAGCTGCGTGAGATTCCTGGGATCCGTTTTGGACTGCTCTATCCAGCGCGACTTCGGGTCACGCATAACGGCACGGAGAGGGAGTTTACTTCACCAGAAGAGGCCACTGTCTTCATCAACTCACTGAAGACTTAAAACTTTCCAAAGATGTGCCACATTGATGAATCCTGATGAGCTTGTGGGAGCTCAAACTGCAGCTTTTCTGCTACTACGTTGCTACAAACCGTAAGCATAAACTTTAGAGTTTTGACTCCGTCTGGAGTCTGCACTGGGTACTCCATCGTTTGGGGATGGGGTCGTTGTAAGTGCTGTGGGGAGGGGGGTGGTGGGGGGTGTTTATTTGTTTTATTTTATTCTCTTTTTTTTTGTTTGGGTGTGTCTTTTGTTTTGTGTGGGGAGCATTGCATTATATTCAGATTGTTTTTGTGCCTTTTTTTCCAATTCATTTGAAATATGTCTAATGATAATAATGTGAATATTCCACAAATGGGCTCTTCTGTGAGATTTTTGAGCTGGAATATTAAAGGTATGGGCAGCCCACTTAAGAGGTCAAAATTTTTTGCCCATTTGAAACGTCTCAAAGCTGATCTAGTGTTTTTACAGGAAACCCATATGCGTATCAAAGATCAGGTCAGGCTAAAATGTTCTTGGGTTTCTCAGGTGTTTCATTCAAATTTCAATTCTAAAGCCAGGGGGGTTGCTATTTTAGTTGGTAAATCTATTCATTTCTCAGCTTCTAAAGTTATATCAGATAAAAACGGCAGATATTTAATCGTTTCTGGTACTTTATTTCATATCCCAGTTCTGCTAGTTAATATATATGCTCCTAATTTTGATGATCCAAGATTTATGAATAAACTATTTGAATCTCTTCCTTCTTTAGACAATAATTTCGTCATAGTAGGCGGGGATATGAACTGTGTCACCGACCCCAATTTAGATAGGTCTCACCCACGCAGATTGGTTCCATCATTAATGGCTAGATCACTTTCGGATTTTATGTCAAAAAATGGATGTGTTGATCCTTGGAGATTTTATAATCCCCAAATCAAGAAATTTTCTTTTTTTTCCCATTTACATCAGTCTTTCTCTCGTATTGATTATTTTTTTGTTGACACTAAGCTGTTACCAAATGTTCTATCTGTTGATTATCATCCTATTGTAATTTCTGATCATGCTCCTCTTTCATTAGATATTAAGTTTGCTTTTCAACATCGGTATGTCACACCTTGGAGATTCAACCCCCTTCTTCTTTCAGATGAAAAGTTTAATACATTTATTTCAGCTCAAATTGATGATTTCATTACAATAAATCAAAACGAGAATGATCCAATCTCATATTCTTTACTATGGGAATCACTAAAAGCGTTTTTACGAGGGCAAATAATTTCATATTCCGCCCATTTGATTAAGATGCGTAAGGCGAAATTGCTAGAACTGAGTGCTAATATTACTAATCTTGATCAACAAATTGCTGACTCTCCCTCACCTAGTTTATTTAAACAGCGGGTTGACTTACAAACTAAATTTGATCTTATCACCACCAATGAGGCAGAGCGTCTTCTTTTACGATCACGTTCTACTTATTATGAACATGGTGATAAGGCTAACCGATTACTCGCTCATCAGCTGCGTCGTCGGGCAGCTTCGCAGATGATCCCACAGATAATGGACTCATCAGGCACTTTGCATCACGATCCCACTACTATTAATTCAGTTTTTCAGTCATTTTATTCTTCGTTATTTAAATCTCAATTTCCATCTAATCCCAATGAAATGAATCAGTTTCTTGATAGTCTCAAGTTTCCTGTGATAAATTCAAATGCTGCTAGGGAACTTGATTTGCCTTTATCCATTGAGGAGATTGTCACTGCCCTGAAAAACATGCAAAACAACAAAGCTCCTGGTCCAGATGGATTTCCTGTTGAATTTTTAAAAAAATTCCAGGACAGGCTTTTTACGATACTTCATGCTGTATACATCGAATCATTACAAAAGGGTAATCTCCCCCATACTTTAACACAAGCCTCTATTAGTCTCCTCTTAAAAAAAGATAAAGATCCTAATCTTTGTAGTTCATACAGATGAAGGAAACATGAGGGAGACCATATATTGTGTCTTTAAACACATATAGTGCCACCCAGATGTAACTAAAGGATTTTAACAGGGGTCAGTATTAAGCTGACCTCTTTATCCTTAATTAACTTACTTATTCAGATTGAATAGTAATTTCACGGATTCTTTTCTTTTTCAGTTTACCCAATATTTCTGTGATCTTTATGATGGATAAATAAACAGAGCTATAGAGTGACAATGGACATTGACTTAGTTTGGTATGCCAGGCGACACTACCATTTATTTAAAATAAATCAACTAAAATCAACACCATTACACTTGATTGATATGATTTCACTTTCTTTCAAATTAATACGTCAGCACACTTAAATTTAACACAACAGACTTCAATATTGGATGTTAACATATTTAGTCTGTGGGCTCTTCAGCTTAAAATAGTTTCCAGCTTAGATTGAGAGGCAAAAGAATAGGAGGAAAGATTTAAGAAGAATTGGGAGGTTAAGAGAGGAAGTTTATCTTGCATTTATGAAACCAGATGACACTCTTCCGTACGCGTCCAGCTAAGATATCATCACACCTCCAGCAAGCAAACAGCTGCTCCTTTACCTTAAGACGTCCGCCTTGGTTCTGGCAAAGAGCTGTGATCAGCTTTGGACTGACGAGTCGTCGGTCCCGCAAGTCCAAGCTGGACTCCAGACGTGTTTACCTTGTCGGTGTCGGTGATACTCGCTTTCGTCGGCAGAAGCCGTGGCAATCGTGGTTTTTTGGCTCAAGATAAATTATTCCAGGAAGGAATAACAAAGTTTTGAGCTTACGCTCATTCGAAGTGGACTCATAACAGCAAGTTATCAGTCCCAGCTGGATGACGAAGGTCGTTAGCTCTTGACCAAGCGTACCCCAGCCCTTTGGGAAGGTTCACATCTCTTTTGAAGCTCCCAGCAAACTCTGAAGCGTTTCCGCAAAAGTTAGAACTTAAAAGAGAATTTTAGAGGAGAGAAACTTGTCTCTCTTTCATTGGTCCACTTGTTATCACTATTCAAGGTGAAATTCAGCGCAGAGAAGGAAATTGTTTAGGAAAAGTATCTGAGTGAGAGACTTACAGACGCTAGATGAGAGTTTTAGCTTAAACTCGACAAAAACAATTTCAGTGTAAGTCAGTTTGACATTTTAGCTGAACTTTGACACCTTTTCACTTGCAGAAATGACACATTGATGTTTCATATTTAAAGAATAACAGCATATAACATATATCATGAAAATGGCAAAAGTTATTCTTTTGATCACATCAGCCTAAAATCAAAGATAGAAATAGTCTCTTTTGGTGACTAATGTTCTCAGAATACAGCTAATGGAATGATTTTGTGGTAAATGTCTTGCTTTACTGAGAGGTCAGTAAAGGTCATCTCTGGACAGTTCAAACCTTAGTTTGACCCTGGGTAGGTCCACTACACAGACCTTTATCTTTAATAAATGTAGATGCTAAGATTCTTGCTGAGGCTTTGGCTTGTCGTCTTGAAAATATAGTTCCAACTATTGTTTCACATGAACAAACTGGATTTGTTAAGGGGAGACAACTATTTTTTAATATCCGTACACTTTTAAACATTATTTATTCCAAAACCACTACTGAAACACCTGAAGTAGTTATCTCGATTGACGCTGAGAAAGCGTTTGACAGAGTTGAATGGGATTATTTATTTGCAGTTTTAAGGAAATTTGGATTGGGTGATGCATTTATTTCTTGGATACGTCTGTTCTATATTTCTCCTCATGCTAGTGTCTCTTCTAATGGTATTCAATCTAGTTTTTTTAGACTTTTTCGTGGCACAAGACAAGGATGTCCATTATCCCCCCTATTGTTTGCTCTGGCCATTGAGCCGCTTTCAATTTTTTTAAGGACATCTAACATTTTTACTGGGCTTTCCCGATTAGGTTCTGAATTCAAACTATCTCTTTATGCTGATGATTTACTGTTATATGTTTCAAATCCTACTCTTTCAATTTCATCAATTTTATCTGCTTTTCAGAGATTTGGATCATTTTCTGGTTATAAAGTAAATATTGCTAAAAGTGAATGTTATCCAATTAACGCAGCTGCATTAAAGCTTTTGAACTGTGACATACCATTTAAATTGAGCAGCTCTGGTTTTAAGTATCTGGGTGTTAATGTAACAAGATCATTAAGTTCTCTTTTTGATGCTAATTTTTTGCCTTTAATTTCTAAAATTAAATTGGACCTCCAAAGATGGAATAGTTTGCCTCTCTCACTTATAGGTAGAATCAATGTAATTAAAATGAATGTTTTACCCAGATTCTTATTTTTCTTCAATTCTCTCCCACTATTTCTGCCAAAACATTTCTTTAAAACACTAGATCAAGTTATTTCTGGCTTTATATGGTGTGGAAAATCACCCAGAATCAGCAAAACCACACTGCATAGATGCAAATTCAATGGTGGATTGTCACTTCCTAATTTTCAGCTTTATTATTGGGCGGCCCATATTCACAAGATTTCATATTGGTTTGGATCTTTTGACTTCCCATGGTGCAAGTTGGAGTCATTATCCTGCTCCCAGTCCTCATTAAGTGCTCTTATTACTTCTCCTACTACATCTAACTTGTCTCGTTTCACTAACAATCCAGTAGTTCGTTCTGTTTTAAAAATTTGGTGTCAGTTTAGGAGGCACTTCAAATTTAATTCAGCATCTACACTTACTCCCTTACTGAAAAATCACTTATTTCAACCAGCACTCACAGATTCAGCATTTTTATTATGGGGTAATAAAGGGCTGATATGTTTTAATGACCTCTATAAAGAAGGTATCTTTTCCACTTTTACGGACCTCTCAGTTGAATTTCATCTCCCTCCTTCTCATCTATTTCGTTATTTTCAAATTAGACATTGTGCTAAGACTCTGTTTTCTGATTTCCCTTCCAAGCCGCAGAACTTGCAATGGGAGATGTTTCTGAGTTGGGATCCTCTTCAAAAGTCATATATCTCTAAAGTTTATAATGAAATTCTTTCTCTAGATTCTTCACCCATTACCAAGATCAAGGCGGCTTGGGAGCTCGAACTGGGTCTAAATTTGGGAGAGGATTGGTGGAATAATGCTCTTAAGAAAATTCATTCAAGTTCAATCTGTGCTCGACTTTCGCTTATACAGTTTAAAGTTCTTTTTAGGGTTCATTTCTCTAAAACTCGCCTGTCGCAATTCTTCCCTTCCGTTTCTGACAAATGTGATAAATGTCATGCACCTTCTTGTAATTTAACTCACATGTTTTATTCCTGTGCATCACTTCATAGTTTTTGGCAGAATTACTTTGATACAATGTCAAAGATTCTCTCTATGGTCATTGAACCCTCACCCCATGTTGCGATATTTGGGCTTCCAGTTAACTATAAAAAGTTCACTTCGGATCAATTGAATATTTTATCATTTACTTCCTTATTGGCAAGACGCCGTCTTCTTTTTCATTGGAAATCAACTAAACCACCCTCTACTGGGCAGTGGCTAAAAGATACCATGTCTTTTCTAAAACTGGAGATGATTAGATATTCAATGAAAGGCAATTCCGCAAAATTTTATAAAATATGGAGTCCTTTCATGACATTTTTTCACGCTCTTCATTCTCTTCATCTGGATTGATTGAAATACCCCCATCTGGATTGATTGTAATACCCCACATTTTATTTTATTATTATTATTATTATTTTCTTTTTTTTTCTTTCTCCACTTCTATTTTTTAATTTTTAATTTAATTAATTATCTAGTTATTTTTTCCTTTAGGTGTGTATTTGTTGTATTTTGTTAAATCATGTAAGAAAAAGAAAAATATTAATAGGAGATATCTTGTTTACTTGGATTTGTGTTGATGTTCTTATTTGATGTTATGAAGAAGTTATGTATTACATGGTATATTATGTTATGGATAACTAATATTGTGTTTGCTTGTATCTATTCTCTCTTCTCCTAATAAAAATATAAAAAAAAAATAAAAAATGACCGCCGTTCAACAGCTCAAGAAAGTCTCATCTCAAACTCTCCAACTCAATGAATGACTCAGCCAAGTTAGAACTTTTAAAGAGAGCCTGACTTCCTATACTTGCTCCTTTCCTATTGGTTAGTTCAACCTCAAGTAGGAGGAGGTTAGTGGAAGTCAGGAGGAGGAATGAAAGGAGAAGACAGGCGCCAGCTTTATGATTAACCTGATTAAACTGTCTTAACACTTAAACAAATACTGAAAAGATCATGTTGACCTGTCCGATTAAACAGAGTCCTTTGATTATCAACATATTGAAAATAATAATGATAATAAATAACAGAAGGTTATTCTTTTGATTATTTGAATTAGAACAAAAATAAAGAGTCTCTTGGTGAGATAATTTGTGTCCTGGATTCAAATTAATGGGATAACAGTGTTCATGTCCTTTCCTGAAGGTTTTCCAAGAAAAAGATGTATCACTGAAAGTTTTCAGAGAGAGGTGTACCACTAAAATGGTAAATGGAGCTTATTTATATAGCGCTTTCCAGCCCCCTATGAGGGGCCCCAAAGCGCTTTACAATACCAACCATCCACCCATTCATACACACATTCATGCACCGGTAGCGGCAGACTGCCATGCAAGGCGCTTTCCAGTCCTACCGGGAGCAACTTGGGGTTAAGTGTCTTGCCCAAGGACACAACGACACATGGTGTGGGGAACCGGGATTCGAACCGCCAACCTTCCAATTGGGGGACGACTGCCATTACCACTACACCACGGCCGCCCTACTACATGAGTCTTTCATTTTTTTCAGAATCAGAATCAGTTTATTATTGCCATTGTCAAAGAATAAAATTCACTGACTAGGAACTTGCTTTGGCATAAAGGTGCAATAAAAAGAAGTAAAAATAGAATAAAAACACATGAACACACCAACCAATAAACACAATGCAGTACAGCACAATATTCACAATAATATTCACAATAAATGGCAGTGACAAATGGTGCTAGAAGATAAATGGAGTGATGATGTACAGTTTTAGGCCAGTGATAAATGATAAGGCAGAGTTAAACAGTAACAGGATTATGAATGTTCAGAAGACTGACGGCAGATGGAAAGAAACTGTTTTTATGGCGGGAGGTTCTGGTCCGAATGGACCGAAGCCTCCTGCCTGAAGGGAGTGGTTCAAAGAGTCCATGTGCAGGGTGAGAAGGGTCAGTTGTAATCCGACCAGCTCGTCCTACGGTCCTGGAGGCGTACAGATCATGGATGGATGGGAGACTACAGCCTATTACTTTCTCTGCAGAGCGCACAACACGCTGTAGTCTCTGTCTGTCCCTGGCAGTGGCCCCGGCATACCACACTGTGATGGAGGAGCAGAGGATGGACTCAATGATGGCCGTGTAGAACTGCACCATCAGCTTGGCCGGCAGCTTGGCTTTCCTCAGCTGCCGCAGGAAGTACATCCTCTGCTGAGCCTTCTTGATGAGGGAGCTGATGTTCAGCTCCCACTTGAGGTCTTGGGTGATGGTCACACCCAGAAACCGATAGGAGTCCACAGTGATGACGGGGGTATCGTTGAGATTGAGGGGGGGCAGAGGGGCTGTGACTCTCCTGAAATTGGGCAGCACGGTGGCACAACTGGTAGAGCTGCTGCCTCTCAGCGAGAAGGTTGCCGGTTCAAATCCCGGTCCGGGGCCTTTCTGGGTGGAGTTTGCATGTTCTCCCCGTGCATGCGTGGGTTTCCTCCGGGTACTCCGGTTTCCTCCCACAGACCAAAAAACATGCTTGTTAGGCTGATTGGTGACTCTAAATTGACCCTAGGTGTGAGTGTGAGAGTGGATGGTTGTTTGGTGTGAGTGAGACAGGTCCCTCTTGTAAATGAGTCCCCGTGACTCAACGAGGCTAGCCTGTATAAATAAAGGTTGAATGAAAAAATAAAAAATAAAATCCACAATCATCTCCACCGTCTTCTGGGCATTAAGCTCCAGGTTGTTGTCGTTGCACCAGGTCACCAGCCGGTTCACCTCCCTCCTGTAGGCAGACTCATCACCATCAGAGATGAGCCCAATGAGGGTGGTGTCATCCGTAAACTTTACAAGTTGTACGTAGTCATGACTAAAGGTGCAACAGTTGGTGTACAGGGAGAAGAGCAGAGGGGAAAGTACACAGCCCTGTGGTGATCCTGTGTTGAGAGTCCGAGTGTCCGAGACAGTTTCCCCCAGCCGCACGCACTGACTCCGATCTGTTAGGAAGTCTATGAACCACCTTCAGGTGGAGTCAGGTACATGGAGCAGAGAAAGCTTGTCTCGTAGCAGAGCAGTAAGGATGGTGTTGAATGCAGAGCTGAAGTCCACAAACAGGATCCTAGTGTAGGTCCCTGGGGAGTCCAGATGCTGCAGGATGAAGTGGAGGGCCAGGTTTATGGCGTCATCTACAGACCTGTTGGCTCTGTAGGCAGTAGGCCTCTCCCCCCTCACCCTCAACAATACCCCAGTCATCACTGGGGACTCCTATCGGTTTATGGGTGTCTTGTGACAACAAAACAGTATTTGCCCCGAGCATCTTGCAAGATTGTGCTGGTCAGTCACAAACAAACAAGCTTTGAAGAAAACTTGTTTTTATTTTAGTGGTCTGAACTATACCAACTGCGTGTGACAGTGAGAGCATACAGCATCTTAAAGGGGACCACAGATTCAAAATTCACCTTTTAATGGTTTTTTTACTCAACTTTGGGTATGTACTTCATAAAAAAACAGTCCTAGTGCCAAAGAAATGCACCCAGTGGTTTATTTACTCTAAGTAGATTTATTTGTCTGTGATAGATTTGTCTCGTTTTCAAATCCTGCGGCTTGTGACGTCACAAACCGCAGCCACAACCCACACCAAACCTGAGTCCAGCCCCTCACCTGATTCCTGATTTCATCTCATCTTTTGTTTAAATGTTCTTAATTTCATGTGTACAGCACTTTGTTGCAGCTGTGGTTGTTTTAAATGGCTTCATAAATAAAGTATAATTGTTATTTTTACGTTTTAGTTCAATTTTTAGCGATCGCTCCCAACGCGCAGCCGGCAGAAATAAAACGAGCAGACCGCCGGCGAAGGGACCATCTGCGTGCGGGAGCTGCTGGGAGCTGCTGGGAACTGCTGGCTTTTGAGGTCCGTGTGGGTCCGGTCAGAGGTTGCCTCATATGGATAAATTAACTGGAGACACTCAGTGAACTTTGTGTGTGTGTGGACTGAAGCAGCGATCGCTCCCAAAAGCGCCGATGCGGAGCTGGTGGTGTGCCGGAGGAGGAAGAGCTATCATTAGCCTCGGAGGTGGGCTAATGCTAAAAGGAGCTGCAAATGGCGGCGCGCACAGACGGCTTTCGGTAAGTTATCTTAAGCTAGCACTAACAGTAAGTCAAATGAGTAATTATAAAAGAGCTAATTTTAAAACAACAACATATTAGAGATACTGGCTGTTTCAGAGGGCGGAGTAAATGTAAACAGATTTTTGTAGGGCGTGGCTTTCAGAGCTCATTATCATAAACCGGTCGTTTAGAACAGAAGTCAGAAAATGCATAACTAGAAAGAGGATATTTTATTATCTAAGAATTATTTTGTGCATTAAATTGAATGAATATGGTCTGGATAGCCCACAGAAATACCATCAAATTTAAAAAAAACAATATGTGGTCTCCTTTAAGAAGCTGCTCAGCTGTACACTGTGGTTTACTGGCTGCACAGGTGAAACAGGAACGACCTACAGTGAGTGGCGAAGGTAGCACACTGAATCACTGGCACAAAATATCCCCCCTGCGGTATAAAAAAAATCCAGCTGTAAATAAAATTCAAAAAAGATTCTGATACCAGTCGTGGGAAGCAGAAAAAAATCATGTTTAGCACCATACAGATGGCGTCAAACATTTAACTCATTCCTAAATGAGTAACTAATCTTGTCACACCAACATTTTTTTTTTACTGGCAAACATTTTATTCTAAATAGTACAACTTGTTTGGAAGATAAACCACATAATTTTTTTAAATTGTAATTAGCAAACTTGACCACATGGTTTCTTGCATTT
>JBBPBX010082298.1:0-15767 GCA_038048925.1 Garcialebias charrua | reverse complement strand
GGTCGCGGGGTAGCAACCTAAGTAGGGAGGCCCAGACTTCCCTCTCCCCAGCCACTTGGAGCAGCTCCTCTGGGGGAATCCCAAGGCGTTCCCAGGCCAGCCGAGAAACATAGTCCCTCCAGCGTGTCCTGGGTCTTCCTCTGGGTCTCCTCCCGGTGGGACATGCCCGGAACACCTCACCAGGGAGGCGTCCAGGAGGCATCCTAACCAGATGCCCGAGCCACCTCAACTGGCTCCTCTCGATGTGGAGAAGCAGCGGCTCTACTCCGAGTCCCTCCCGGATGACTGAGCTTCTCACCCTATCTCTAAGGGAGAGTCCAGACACCCTGCAGAGAAAACTCATTTCAGCCGCTTGTATCCGAGATCTCGTTCTTTCGGTCACAACCCAAAGCTCATGACCATAGATGAGGGTGGGAACGTAGATCGATCGGTAAATTGAGAGCTTTGCCTTTCGACTCAGCTCTCTCTTCACCACAACAGACCGGTACAGCGCCCGCTTCACTGCGGATGCTGCACCTATCCGCCTATCGATCCCATGCTCCAGTTTTCCCTCATTCGTGAACAAGACCCCAAGATACTTAAACTCCTCCACCTGGGGCAGGACCTCCTCCCCGACCCGGCATGCTACCCTTTTCCGACTCAAGACCATGGCCTCGGATTTGGAGGAACTGATCCTCATCCCGGCCGCATCACACTCGGCTGCAAACCACTCCAGTGAAAGCTGTAGATCACGACCTGATGAAGCCAATAGGACCACATCATCTGCAAAAAACAGAGAAGCGATTCTAAGGCCACCAAAACAGATCCCCTCAACACCTTGGCTGCGCCTAGAAATTCTGTCCATAAAAGTTATGAACAGAATCAGTGACAAAGGGCAACCTTGGCGGAGTCCAACTCTCACTGGAAACGAGCCTGACTTAATGCACGTCATCATGTTTATAAATGTGCTTGCTGGTAGAGTTTTTTGCTGTTTCAAATCTTGTCCTGATAGGACAAGATGTGAAGAGATCTTTTTTGTAATACCACTATCCATCCTCATGGCTCTTACCTTTTTCTATCTAAAAGTATTCTGATAAAGAATAAGGGGCAGCGGTATTATAGCAGCAGCAATGTGCACTCTGCCCATCTTTCAGATGACTGTACGAACATGATCTCACTGTATTTTGGTACAATAATAATAAAATTCATTCTGGTTCTAACAGGCCGTTTACGCTGGTTTGATTCTATTAGAAATATCTGTCAACACTATAATAATAAAAGCATCACCCATAGAGAGATCCTAATCACAGATTAAACTATTGTGTTTCAAAAACTCAGATTTCAGGAAGCACAATCTCTTCTAATTACTTTAATTGAAAGTAATTCCTGAAGTAGCAGCCGGTCAGGATTCATGAAGACATGGACATCACTTGGTGTGTGGAGGAAGCTTCATAATACAAACGTGCACACACACACACACACACACCACACCTCAAGTCAGGCCTTTCTGCTGCTTACATACATCCCCTGGTCAGGGTCTTTGTCTGCTGTTTCCATGGTAACGTCCAACCTTGCTCCATACTATATCGATGAAACGGGCTGAAAAGCATAGAAAATAGCAGGGAGAGCTATTTCTGCTCATTAGGTACTCAGCGTGCATGGCAGCAGCAGAGAGAAGCTGTTCAGAGGCTTGATATTGTGTCATGCATGGACTGTCTTAAAGACGAAACTGGATCTGAAAACAGTCTCAGACTAAAAGTCCTGCTTCAATGGAGAAATTTAGTGCAGGAAAGCTGAATATTATTTATTAATTGGGCAGCACGGTGGCACAACTGGTAGAGCTGCTGCCTCTCAGCGAGAAGGTTGCCGGTTCAAATCCCGGTCCGGGGCCTTTCTGGGTGGAGTTTGCATGTTCTCCCCGTGCATGCGTGGGTTTCCTCCGGGTACTCCGGTTTCCTCCCACAGACCAAAAAACATGCTTGTTAGGCTGATTGGTGACTCTAAATTGACCCTAGGTGTGAGTGTGAGAGTGGATGGTTGTTTGGTGTGAGTGAGACAGGTCCCTCTTGTAAATGAGTCCCCGTGACTCAACGAGGCTAGCCTGTATAAATAAAGGTTGAATGAATGAATTAATTAATTAATTTATCAACTACAACTTTAGACCGCTTATAAAAAGTATTGATGACATGGCAACATAAGTGAATAAATGAAAGGGCATCATTTTCTTACAGCTACATCCACACGGAGGAGTTGGAGACTGAGGAGTCTCCAGGCTCGAACCAGCAGACTGAGAGACAGCTCTGTTCATCAGGCAGTCAGAATGCTAAACACTCTGCCTGCTCTGCCCCCCCTCCCATTTGAACTGCCTTAACACTAAAACTTTCTCACACATTATCACTCAACACAAAGTTTTTCACTAAACTCTCGGTCATGTGCTCATACAGTTTGCACTACTTCTCATACTTGCACTAATGTCTGTATTACATCACTGCCTATAATCATAATACTGTTTACATTCTCTGTTTACATTTATTAATACTGTTTACTTTTATTACTACTGCTTACATGTAATTACTACTGTTTACATTTATTTACACTACTCTAATATCTACACCACTGCTGGTACATATACAGTGTGCTCTGAACGGTCTTATTTAGGGATGCCCAATGTGCCTTACTGCATATGCCACTTTTTGCCTCTATAACAACATCAACTACTACCTCATACATATACTGTGTACATTGACTCATACGCTGCTTTGCCACTTTGCAAATGTCAATGCTAGAAACCTTTAGTTTATTTTAGTTATACTTTTTATACTCTTTTTTTTGTGCTAGTATGCAAAAACTCAGGACAGTATTATGTTCATTAAATGTTTAATGTTTTAGTTTTAGAGTTGGTGTGGATTTTCATGCTCTTGCACCGCTATGCAAAAAAAAAAAAAAACTCAGGACAGTGTTAGTTTTACTATTTTATGCTTATGTCTATTATTATATGTTTCAGTGTTTCAATGTTTAGATGTTTACTGTTGCACCGAGGGACTGAGAGAAACGCAATTTCGGTCCTGTGTATGTCCTGTACAGTACATATTGCAGATCTGACAATAAAGTTGACTTTGACTTTGACTGTATAAATAAAGGTTGAATGAATGAATGAATTAATTAATTTATCAACTACAACTTTAGACCGCTTATAAAAAGTATTGATGACATGGCAACATAAGTGAATAAATGAAAGGGCATCATTTTCTTACAGCTACATCCACACGGAGGAGTTGTAAAATAAATGTGTTTTAGAATGAGTACTGGGAGACCTTATGAGGAAAAATTCAGCCACAAATTTATTTTGGTCTGTGTTTTTATGTTGAATTCAGTAAACGCATTTTTTCTGACAATGCCTAAAAATCCTTATACACCTCCGGTGTGTGAGAGGCATAGGACACTAGGGCTATTCAACTGGCGGCCCATTGGTCATTTCCAGCTCACGGGTGATTTCAATCTGGCCTACTTCATTTAAAAAAAAATTTTTATTAAAAAAATTGTGTTTGTTTTTTGTTTCTGGGTTTGAATTTTGTTTACTGCATTTATGATTCAATGCAATAAAGTAAACAAATTTAAAAGGCGGCAGATCATTACAGTATACAACTTGGTTTACCGTATTTTCCGATGTATAGGTCACACCTTTTTATGGGTTTTTTCAAGGTCCGCGACCTATACACCGGTGCAACCTATTTATGGATTTTTTCCCCATATTTTTAGACCAATTTTTGGCTCAGTTATGAGTGTTTTTCATTTAGGCAGAAAATGGTGCAGTACCACTTTTGTCAACTAGGGGGACACTTCCAGAGAGTCCACATGACTGTTTCCAGCTCATGTGTCCGAAAAAAGCTCCTCTGCTTGGATTGACTCTGTCGGCCTCCTGGTCTGGAGGTAACTTCTTTTAGCTCTGTGTTTGTTAGCTGTTTGTTTGCAAGATAAGTCAAGAACCACTCTGCGGATTTTTCTGAAACTTACAGAATGTAATCACTGTATGGACATTTACAAGTGAGTAGCTTTATTAGATGTTTGAGATAAAAAAAACAATCTTTTATTAGCGTTAGCTTCAGTTAGCTTCTGTTTATAACGTTATAAATAGCTCAGAAACCACTCGGTGGATATTTTTTCTGCTTACAGAGTGTAATTATATGGGGTTCAATGTACTACTTGTTGGCCTGGATGAAACATTTGAGATAAAACTTGATTTTTTTATTCGTGTTTTGAGAGACAGACTCTTCTCTGTTAGCATTCGTTTTATTTCTGTTTACGTTATAAATAGCTCCGAAACCACTCGGTCAGTGGTGGGCAATGCTAATCAAAAAATTAGTTCCACAATTTCTAAAACGCTTATTAATTTTTTTAGGTCCACAATTTCAAAAGCACAAATGTCTTATGAAAATTAGGGGAAGCTAATCTAATCCGCTATTCATATTCGACAATTGGTAGCCGGCAGCGTTATGCAATATTTGCACTACACTGCTAGCCTGGCCCTCGCCTTCCTGCACAGCTCCGCTCAATTCTCATTTCCCTTCACTGCACAGTCTGGGACTTCTCTCATAGACAACGATTTCTCCTGTAGATTTTTGACCGGACCAATCAGAGAACAGAAGGGGCGGAGTTTTTGGCCCCTAACCCACGCCCCCACCTGTCCCAGCGCAGCCAGCGAGCAGCCGCATGTTCTCATTCAAAGCGATGCAAAGCGATGCAGGACTGTTTTATATGTGACACAAATTTATTAATTTCCCCTTCTTAATCCCTTATCTGGAGTTTTCTTTTGTTGTTTTTCCCCAAAAGTCAAGTAATCGCTCCCTCCTCCTCCTCCTCCTCACCCTCCGCTGAACAAGGAAATGCCTCAGGTTGTCACGAGAGAATTAAAGTCAGGTTTTACGTTGCTGCCCGAGTCCCATCAGATTTCCTGGTCTTCTGGTGTGTTGGACCAGCGCTACATGGTTTTATTTTATTTTATTAGGACGTTTTATTAACATATAAACACAGAATATTCAGCGAGAGAAAATTCAGCAGGAGGCGGAGCTGAAGACCACGGGGGAGCGCGCAGCCAACGAGCAGCCGCATGTTCTCATTCAAAGCGATGCAGGACTGTTTTATATGTGACACAAATTTATTAATTTCCCCTTCTTAATCCCTTATCTGGAGTTTTCTTTTCTTTTTTTTTGCCAAAAGTAAGTGATCATCGCTCCCTCCTCCTCCTCCTCTCCCTCCGCAGAGTGAAATGAACAAGGAAATGACTGAGGTTGTCACGAGAGAATTAAAGAGTCCCATCAGATTTCCTGGTCTTCTGGTGTGTTGGACCAGCGATCCATGGTTTTATTTTATTTTATTAGGACGTTTTATTAACATATAAACACAGAATATGCAACAGAGCGAGAGAGAATTCAGCAGGAGGCGGAGCTGAAGTCAAGTTCAGCAGACCACGGGGGAGCAGCCATCAGCAGAGGCCACGTCTCCAGCAAGAATTGGTTGTCAATGGAGAAAGTCCAGACCATTGTCTGAAGCGAAGTGAAGGACAAGGGTCTGGTTTTAACCAGGCTACTACATTGCCAACTGAAAAGTAACTAAAATGATCCTAAAAGGATGAAATTACAAAAATCAAAGGATTTATTTAATACTTTACGTACATATATTCTATTCGGCCACGAAATTAACAAAAAAGAGAATGATCTTTTAATCCCTAAGACCACTTTTAAAATCTCAAATACACGGGTGTGTCGCCACCGCATTTATACATAAAAGTAACCCAAATACATAAAACTAACGACTCACCGTCGAGTGGTTGACACAAAACACACAATAAAATCCTCCGGCCGCGTTAATTTGGCTTGAAACAGCGGGGTTCTCTGCGGATTTATCCAAGAAACCCAGCACAACCAGCTAGCCACAGAGTTAGCGTCCAGTTCACCTCTGACCCGGAAGATGTCAAGATTCTATAGGCAGTCAACAGATTTAATGAAAAGTAACTAAAATACATAAAACTAACGACTCACCGTCGAGTGGTCGACACAAAACACACAATAAAATCCTCCGGCCGCGTTAATTTGGCTTGAAACAGCGGGGTTCTCTGCGGATTTATCCAAGAAACCCAGCACAACCAGCTAGCCACAGAGTTAGCGTCCAGTTCACCTCTGACCCGGAAGATGTCAAGATTCTATAGGTAGTCAACAGATTTAATGAAAAGTAACTAAAATACATAAAACTAACGACTCACCGTCGAGTGGTCGACACAAAACACACAATAAAATCCTCCGGCCGCGTTAATTTGGCTTGAAACAGCGGGGTTCTCTGCGGATTTATCCAAGAAACCCAGCACAACCAGCTAGCCACAGAATTAGCCCCCGAGTTCACCTCTGACCCGGAAGATGTCAAGACGGTGAGGGAGGGGAAAAAGGCAAAACAAGCAGCTACGGAGCCAGCATAAGAGCTTCTAAATAAGTTTATTCGTTTTTACTGATAGATAATTAGTTATTAGCGGTACTGCATTTTAAATAAAAATAGCACAAATCCGCTTATGAATTATAAAAGTTAGTCACTACTGTGGTGTGTTATGGTCCTCGGGGCGTTCCGTACCAGAGGCGCGTTATGTACAAGTACAAGTTGCGGGGTCAGAGTTCATATATAATAAAGACGCCGGCTGGCTAAAGAGTAGCGGTTGTCCGAGTTCTCCGTGAGTAGTCTCCAAACTATCACATGGTGTCAGAAACGGTGACTCTTCGACGTGAAGTTAGCATTCCCGACGCACTCGCAAGTAACGAGATAACTGAGTCGTATCCGAGATGTCCGATACGGAGAGGGGAAGCGCTAACGCTGCGGCAGCTAGCAACGTCGTTAGCAACGTTAGCAACGTCGGAGAGGGATTTCGCCCGAGCCCGCCAGAAAAGTTTGACTGCAGAGATGTACAAAACTGGCCCAAATGGATCAGACGGTTCGAGAGATACAGGATTGTGTCGGGACTGGATAAAAAGGAAGAGGATTTGCAGGTGAATACGTTAATATATTCAATGGGAGATGAATCCGAAGATATCCTTAATGCATCTGAGCTAACGTCTGCAGAAAAGTTGAACTACAAAAAAGTAAAAGAGTGCTTTGATGAACATTTTATCGGAGAACACAATATAATTTTTGAAAGGGCAAAGTTCAACAGGCGTAACCAGGAACCGGGAGAAACGGCTGAGAGCTTTATCACAGCAGTTCACAAACAGGCGGAGTTTTGCAAGTTCGGAGCTCTCAGAGATGAACTGATCCGCGATCGCATTGTTGTCGGCATAAGAGATGCCTCGCTCTCTGAGAAGTTGCAGATGGATGCAAAACTGACCCTAACTACAGCTGTAATGCGAGTCAGACAGAGTGAAACTGTGAAACAGCAACAAGGTTGGCTGCGCAGTGCGAGTGGCCCTGCATCCATTAAAGAGCCTATTGAAGAGATGCATGCACTTTCACTGGCACACAGGACAGAGGACAGTGCACAACAGAAAAGAAAAACGAACAGGTATGCAACATCGTCTGCCTGTTATAAATGTGGGAGGGCTCCGTCACACAATTGGAAGGACTGCCCTGCCAAAGAGGCCGAATGCAGGAAATGTCACAAACGAGGACACTTTGCTGCCGTCTGCAGGTCTAAGCAACCTGTACACGAGATGACAGAGGAAAATGGACTGTATCAGGACACTCTGTACTTGGGAGAGGTGAAGTCAGACAGCAGTGGCTGGTACTCAGACATCAAATTAAATGGGGCAGTAGTTTCTTTTAAATTGGATACAGGGGCAGCAGTAACCGCCATTCCTACCACACTATACAGCTACAAAAGAGACGGCCCTCTGTTGCACACCCACAAAAAGCTGTATGGCCCAAATAATACCAGACTATCTGTAGTAGGTCAGATTCAAGGCAGCCTTGAAAGCAGGGATAAAAAGTCCACTCAGTCAGTGTTTGTCATTGATAGCTTGGCTAGACCACTGCTGGGTTTACCGGCAATTACAGAACTAAGTCTTGTGGAGCGAAGAGAGAAAATTGACACACTGGAGGAGACGGGGGACCCGGAGAGAAAATTCAAAAAGAAATTCCCAAAGGTGTTTACAGGATTAGGAAGACTGGAAGGTGACTATCGTATCCGGCTGAGAGACGATGCTGTCCCCTATGCCCTTACAACCCCTCGCCGTGTGCCAATACCCTTAACTGAAAAAGTCAAGGAGGAAATAAAAAGAATGGAGGAGATGGGGGTCATCTCCAGGATAGAGAAGCCTACAGAGTGGTGTGCGGGGATAGTTGTAGTCCCAAAACCCAATGGCAAAATTAGACTCTGTGTCGACCTTACCAAGCTTAATGAAAGTGTGTGCAGAGAAAGACATATTTTGCCCTCCGTGGACCAGTCATTAGCACAGCTGAATGGTGCAAAGTATTTCACGAAATTGGATGCACGGAGTGGCTTTTGGCAGATCCCATTAGCACAAGAAAGTAGGGAATTCACAACATTCATTACTCCCTTTGGCCGCTTCTGCTTCAATGTGCTACCATTTGGGATAAATTCAGGCCCAGAACATTTTCAAAGACGCATGTCCCAGCTTTTGGCCGGCCTTGACGGTGTTATATGCCATGCAGATGATGTCCTTGTGTCGGGAAAGAATGAAGCAGAGCATGATGAACGGCTCACAGCTGTCCTGACACGACTCCAAGAGGCGGGACTAACACTAAATGAGAAATGCACCTTTGCACAATCGGAAGTTCTGTTTGTGGGACATAAAGTCAGTGCAGCAGGCATTGAACCAGACCCTGAGAAAATCAGAGCGATTACAGACATGCCTGTCCCACAGAACGCAGCAGATGTCAGGCGGTTTTTGGGGATGGTGACATATGTTGCAAAATTCCTCCCTTATTTTGCAGAGTGTACCAAACCACTCAGAGACCTGCTGGTGAAAGACAATGATTGGACCTGGGGTCATATGCAGCAGACAGCCTTCGACAAGCTCAAGAATGAGCTGGCATCACCAACAGTCTTGGCCCAATACAGACCACAAGCCAAGACAAAAGTGTCAGCGGATGCCTCGTCTTTTGGCCTGGGAGCAGTCTTAATGCAGAGGGAGGAAAGTATGCAGTGGCGTCCAGTTGCCTACATTTCCCGAAGCCTCTCCGAAACAGAGCAACGGTATGCCCAGGTTGAAAAGGAGGCACTAGCCGTTACCTGGGCCTGCGAGAGACTGAGTTCATACCTCATCGGAGTGCAGTTCACAATAGAAACTGACCACAAACCCCTCCTCGCACTATTAGGGACGAAAGCACTGGATGACTTACCTCCCAGGATTCAGCGATTCCGGCTGCGAATGCTTAGATTTGTATACAACATAGTACATGTACCTGGAAAAGCCCTCATCACAGCAGATGCACTATCCAGGGCCCCGATAAAGCGTCCACTGACAACAGAAGAAACACAGATGGAAGGAGAGGTAAAAATTTTCATTAACACTGTACGTGATAACTTACCTGCATCTCAGTCCAAACTTCAGCAGATAGCTGACCATCAGCGGCAAGACGCCATCTGCAGTCTGCTGATCCGACAGTGTCAAAGAGGCTGGCCACGACAAGAGGAGCTGTCCCAACAGCTGAAGCCGTATTGGATCCACCAAGGCGAGTTACACATGAATGGTGAGCTTTTGATGAAAGGACGACGTATTGTCATTCCAGAGACTTTGCAAAAGGAAATGCTCGCCCGACTGCATGAGGGACATATGGGGATATCCAAATGCAAGCTGAGGGCTCAGCAGTCGGTGTGGTGGTTAGGCCTGAGTGCCCAAATCACAAAAGTTGTGAGCCAGTGCGAGACATGCAGTAAGTACCAACAGCTACACCCAGAACCAATGATACCCTCAGAGCTGCCCAAGCGGCCTTGGCAGAAAGTTGGGGCAGATATGTTTTACTGGGAAAATGACTCTTATTTACTGGTGGTAGACTACTATTCAAGATACATTGAAATAATGAAGACATCTATAACCACATCAGCAGGAATTATTACTGGCTTGAAATCTATTTTCGCTAGACATGGGGTACCTGAAATACTGATAACAGACAATGGACCTCAGTTTTCCTCTAGCTCGTTCTCTTCTTTTGCCACGGACTATGACTTCAAACATGTCACCAGTAGTCCATACTTCGCTCAGAGTAATGGGGAAGCAGAGAGGGCGGTGAGGACGGTGAAAAGCCTCCTGAAGAAAAACACTGACCCCTACAAGGCCCTGTTGGCATACCGGGTCACGCCGCTGAATCAAGGCCCTTCACCGGCTGAGCTCCTGATGGGCAGAAGGTTGCGCTCACCATTGCCACTCTCACCCAGTCAACTAAAACCTCAGTGGCCAAACCAAAAGAAAGTGGCAGACAAGGACAGAGAATTAAAACAGGCACAGACTTTGGCCTACAACAAAAGACATAGAGCGGGGGTCAGGCCAGAGCTAAAAGCAGGTCAGCGCGTCTGGATTACAAACACCCAGGAGACGGCTACGGTGCTGAGAGAAGCAGACACTCCTCGGTCCTATGTCGTGGAGACCGATTCAGAGGTGGTGAGGAGAAACAAGGCGCATCTCAGACCCTTACCAGACATTCATAACCCTACAGAGAATGTGGGGGACACAGAACAGGCAGCAGCACCAGACATTCAGAGCCCTACAAAGGATGTGAGGGACACAGAACAGACAGCTACACCAGAAGTGAGAGGAGGGGAAAATGTGAAAAGGGTTCATCCAAGGAGGGAAGTGAAGGCACCAGTGTGGCTCAAAGATTATGTCCAATAATGCAGAACATTTAAAACCTATTTCAAATGTTATTATTATACTTGTTACTTTAAGTATTCAGTAATTTCAGTGTTTCAAATGTTATTATAATTGTTATTTTAAGTATTCCTTATGTTAGTGATCTGTAAGGTCAGACAGACTGAATGCTGTTAGTTAAGTAGTAAATGTTTGGTTTAAAATTGTATCACTACTTTGGGGAAGGGGAGATGTGGTGTGTTATGGTCCTCGGGGCGTTCCGTACCAGAGGCGCGTTATGTACAAGTACGAGTTGCGGGGTCAGAGTTCATATATAATAAAGACGCCGGCTGGCTAAAGAGTAGCGGTTGTCCGAGTTCTCCGTGAGTAGTCTCCAAACTATCACAACTACGCTGTTACGCTGACAAAAACGTTAGGTCCGCTGTAAGCGGATTAGCGCATTAGCGGTCCCTGGCGTTCATTTGTCCACCTTTGCACTCGGTGTATATTTTTTCTGCTTACAGAATGTAATTATATGGGGTTTAATGTACTAATTGTTGGCCTGGATGAAACATTTGAGATAAAACTCGATTTTTTATTCGTGTTTTGAGAGACGGACTCTTCTCTGTTAGCATTCGTTTTATTTCCGTGTATATTTTAGCAAATAGCTAATAAACCACTCGGCTAATAAACCACTAACCCTTGTGCTATAATGTCATCTATAATTTTTAGCAAACAAATAATTGTTTTTACCGTGTTAATCTTCTTAAAAGCCTTGCTGTGCGCTCCTGTGGCAGACATTTGCAGCAGAGCTAAACACTAGGTCCATATTGCCGGGTTGTCTCAGCGGAGACGCGTCACGTCAGCGGTGGATGACACGTTACGTCGGCGGTGACGTAGGTGCGACCTATACACCGGTGCGACCTATACACCGGAAAATATGGTATTTACATAATGACTTTAATCACTGGATGTCCGTCCCCTGAACTGCTGCTTGTCACAAACTGTGGCCCCCTGAGCAGTTTAGTTGAATAGCCCTGCTGTAGGATTTCCAGTTTTTCTCCTGCAGATTTTCTTACACCAGAGGGCACCAACAAGATCACACCAGAGAATCATTCCACTAAAGAGCTGCAGGGGTATATGAGGCAGAAGATGACTTCAATCTGACACTGGTGCACTGTAGTTGTGTTCCTGGCCTCTACATTGTGTATTGTGAACATGAATCTCTACTTCTCTGTGTTGTAGCTCTGACTCCTGTGTTCCTCCTGAGCCTTGGACCTCCCTGGTTTCTCCAAAGCCTCCTCATGATCTCTCCAGACATCCCTTGCCTTCCAACACTTGCTCACTGGTTGTATGAACCCTTCTGTAACTTCCTCACTCTTCACCTATGGAACCTTTTGGGATTTCACCTCTGTGACAACTTTGCCTATCTACAGGTTCCAGTCCCGCCCTACTGATGCTTCATAATGCTGATACTGTATGTTCACTTTTTGTAAATAAACACTGTTAAATTTGTTCTTGTTCTTGGAGTTGCTAGTGGTTACATACTGTATAGAGTTAAACCTTACAGACACCCATGACAAGTCTCCAGTGCATCACAGGGACACAAAGAGACAAATGAGACAAACAACCATTCACTCTCTCGCTCACACCTAGAGAAAATTTAGAGTTACCAATCAGCCTAACATGCATGCATAGGCGTCACAACCATTGTATGTGAGGGGGATGTGTCGCCCCCACATTTAAAAAACATTCATTTTGGATTTTGATAGCTATCAGATTTTTATGGATGCTTGCCTGATTTTTTAGTTTTAAATAAGTCTTTAATATATTTTATAAGTAAAAAAAACAAGTACAGTAAACACAAGAGCACTGACCAGAGGAGATTGTGATGTGCAGCGGCGCAGGACTAAATTTGGCCAAATGGTGGTGTCCATCAGAGGCACGCAGTCATGGAACACACTGCCAGTTTCCATCAGGAACTGTGGCACCTACTCCAGCTTTAAAAATTCTCTGAAACTTTGGCTGAAAACTAACCAGAAGTGCACTCATGTGTAGATTACTTTGTCTATTTTCTTATGGCATCATATTTTTATTGTAATTTTATGTTGTGTTATATGTTATATAGGTGATGTTTGTATTTTTCTCCGCTCTTTTGTTTTATGGGATGTTTCTTGTTCTTACCTGCCTTAGGACAACGGATGAAACTTAGCTATTGTGCTAACTCTGGCATATTTACATTGATGCTAACTGCTGTTATGTTGATTAATATGCATTGTCCTAATTTAAATAAATAAATAAAAATAATAATAAATGGTAATGGTAAATGGAGCTTACTTATATAAAGCTTTCCAGCCCCCTTTGAGGGGCCCCAAAGCGCTTCACAGTACCAGCCATCCACCCATTCATCCACCGGTAGTGGTAGACTGCCATGCAAGGCGCTGCCTGTCCTACCAGGAGCAACTCGGGGTTAAGTGTCTTGCCCAGGGACACAACGAGGTATGCCGAGGATCAAACCCGAGACCTTCTGGTCCTGAGCCGGCTGCCCTGCCTCTACATCATCTCGGCCCCTTTAAATAATAAAATGTCTGCAGAGCTCAAAACTTTTGGTTATAGTATATTCTCAAAATGTATTCGTTTTTTGGAGGGGTGCTCAAGCACCCCTCCATTTTAACTCCACACCCCTGAAATTTTTAGAAATACCATCCATCCATCCATCCATCCATCTTCTTCCGCTTATCCGGGGTCGGGTCGCGGGGGTAGCAGCCTAAGTAGGGAGGCCCAGACTTCCCTCTCCCCAGCCACTTGGAGCAGCTCCTCCGGGGGAATCCCAAGGCGTTCCCAGGCCAGCCGAGAAACATAGTCCCTCCAGCGCGTCCTGGGTCTTCCTCTGGGTCTCCTCCCGGTGGGACGTGCCCGGAACACCTCACCAGGGAGGCGTCCAGGAGGCATCCTAACCAGATGCCCGAGCCACCTCAACTGGCTCCTCTCGATGTGGAGAAGCAGCGGCTCTACTCCGAGTCCCTCCCGGATGACTGAGCTTCTCACCCTATCTCTAAGGGAGAGTCCAGCCACCCTGCGGAGAAAACTCATTTCAGCCGCTTGTATCCGAGATCTTGTTCTTTCGGTCATAACCCAAAGCTCATGACCATAGATGAGGGTGGGAACGTAGATCGATCGGTAAATTGAGAGCTTTGCCTTTTGACTCAGCTCTCTCTTCACCACGACAGACCGGTACAGCGCCCGCTTCACTGCGGACGCTGCACCTATCCGCCTATCGATCTCACGCTCCAGTTTTCCCTCATTCGTGAACAAGATCCCCAGATACTTAAACTCCTCCACTTGGGGCAGGACCTCCTCCCCGACTCGGAGAGGGCATGCTACCCTTTTCCGGCTCAATATTTTAGAAATACGATTTTGTAAATAAGCTTATTTCTCAAATCTTAATTTCACTGAAATATTTATTAATTTGGAATAAATGATGATGCTCTTAAATGGGCCAGTAAAATCATTTTTTTTGTTTGTTTCTTTTTTGTTTGTTTTTTGCATGAGTCAGATCCTAAACGCCACCTGTCAATCAATCCAGTCAACAACTGGGCAAACAGCAAACTCAAATTGTCCTGAAGGTAAACGGCCCTCACCGGCAGGAGCTCCACCCCCTTTTCCTCCATCAACATTGTCAGGGTTTTGAATTACAAACAGTCACAGATTAATAGTTAAATTAAAGTATAATGCTTAAAGCTAGTTGTGCTTTGTTTTGTGTTTTGTATGTACATGATGTAACTTCTTTTTTTTTATAGATGGCCTCCCTTCACACCTCACAGCCATCCTCTTTACACCATTATGATTTTTTTTGATAGAAATAAAGGAAAGACAGAAAGCAACACTACAAAACAAATACAGTATACACAAAAAGAGCACAAGGCAAACACACCCAACCGCCGTCTGCAATCCTGTAAAGTACATGACAGAACACAGCAACAAAACACATATGCATAAAAGACACATAACATTCATGACTTTGCAGTATATTACTATAAATATATACACCCATACCTACACATACATACATACACACACACACACACATATACAGGGAACCCCCGACCTACGAACGAGTTTGGGACCTAAGAACGGTTCGCAGGTCGATCTGTTCGCAGGTCAGACCTTCCGTACCCTCGTCACTCGGGGATGTCCTGTATTTTTTTTTATTTTTTTTGTGGTACCAAGTACTGTACAGTACGTACTTCGCCTATCCTAACACACCTAACACAGTGTAATTAATTAATACAGTACAGTAATAAAAATATAAATTAAATAAAAATATAATTTCTTACTTGGAGGTGGTCAAAGCCGCTGCTGCGTCCCGTGTTAGCTCCCTTGTTAGCTTCTGGAGCTAGCCAGGCCGGAGGTGTTCTCGCGGCGGCCTGGCACCATCGGCGATAAATCTGCAGCTGCCTGAGACATCCACAAAGTTCACAGAGACGTTTCCAGCTCGTAATTAATCCATATGAAGCCATCCTGGTCACCAGTCTTCCAAACCTGGCTGCCTGCAGCCGTAACTATGACCTAAGATGGCGTCCGGTGTTCTGCTTTAACTAGTAACCCTGTAAACTGGAGAGTTTCAAAGCAGCCGTGACTGACCTAAGATGGCCTCCGGTGTTCTGCCTTAATTTGTGACCGTGAAAACTTGAGACCTTCTTCCTGTTATGACCGGAAGTTGCACAATTATTGCGCAATCATGACAAAAATGATCAGAAATGATCATTTTTATCATAATTATTATTTATAAAGCCTTTAAAACAACCACAGCTGCAACAAAGTGCTGTACACATGAAATTAAGAACATTAAAACACACAAAAAAAAAAAAATTTTTTTTTTTTTTTTTTAATACAGTAATGTCATATTTTTATTAAATATGATACGTTCGTAGGTCCGGGCCGCCGTAGGTCGATGGAGTCGTAGGTAGGGGGTTACCTGTATATATATATATATATATATATATA
>JBBPBX010082297.1:0-15767 GCA_038048925.1 Garcialebias charrua | reverse complement strand
TAGTCACCTGCCCACTCCAACCCTCAACAACATGTCACCTGCACCACTCCAACCCTCAACAACTAGTCACCTGCACCACTCCAACTCTCAACAACTAGTCACCTGCACCACTCCAACCCTCAACAACTAGTCACCTGCACCACTCCAACTCTCAACAACTAGTCACCTGCACCACTCCAACTCTCAACAACATGTCACCTGCACCACTCCAACTCTCAACAACTAGTCACCTGCACCACTCCAACCCTCAACAACTAGTCACCTGCACCACTCCAACCCTCAACAACTAGTCACCTGCACCACTCCAACTCTCAACAACTAGTCACCTGCACCACTCCAACCCTCAACAACTAGTCACCTGCACCACTCCAACTCTCAACAACATGTCACCTGCACCACTCCAACTCTCAACAACTAGTCACCTGCACCACTCCAACCCTCAACAACATGTCACCTGCACCACTCCAACCCTCAACAACTAGTCACCTGCACCACTCCAACCCTCAACAACTAGTCACCTGCACCACTCCAACCCTCAACAACTAGTCACCTGCACCACTCCAACCCTCAACAACTAGTCACCTGCACCACTCCAACCTCAACAACATGTCACCTGCACCACTCCAACTCTCAACAACATGTCACCTGCACCACTCCAACTCTCAACAACATGTCACCTGCACCACTCCAACTCTCAACAACTAGTCACCTGCACCACTCCAACTCTCAACAACTAGTCACCTGCACCACTCCAACCCTCAACAACATGTCACCTGCACCACTCCAACTCTCAACAACATGTCACCTGCACCACTCCAACTCTCAACAACATGTCACCTGCACCACTCCAACTCTCAACAACTAGTCACCTGCACCACTCCAACTCTCAACAACTAGTCACCTGCACCACTCCAACTCAACAACTAGTCACCTGCACCACTCCAACCTCAACAACATGTCACCTGCACCACTCCAACTCTCAACAACTAGTCACCTGCACCACTCCAACTCTCAACAACTAGTCACCTGCACCACTCCAACCCTCAACAACTAGTCACCTGCACCACTCCAACACTCAACAACTAGTCACCTGCACCACTCCAACTCTCAACAACTAGTCACCTGCACCACTCCAACCCTCAACAACTAGTCACCTGCACCACTCCAACACTCAACAACTAGTCACCTGCACCACTCCAACTCTCAACAACTAGTCACCTGCACCACTCCAACTCTCAACAACTAGTCACCTGCACCACTCCAACTCTCAACAACTAGTCACCTGCACCACTCCAACCCTCAACAACTAGTCACCTGCACCACTCCAACTCTCAACAACATGTCACCTGCACCACTCCAACTCTCAACAACTAGTCACCTGCACCACTCCAACTCTCAACAACTAGTCACCTGCACCACTCCAACTCTCAACAACTAGTCACCTGCACCACTCCAACCCTCAACAACTAGTCACCTGCACCACTCCAACTCTCAACAACTAGTCACCTGCACCACTCCAACTCAACAACTAGTCACCTGCACCACTCCAACCCTCAACAACTAGTCACCTGCACCACTCCAACCCTCAACAACTAGTCACCTGCACCACTCCAACCTCAACAACTAGTCACCTGCACCACTCCAACTCTCAACAACTAGTCACCTGCACCACTCCAACACTCAACAACTAGTCACCTGCACCACTCCAACCCTCAACAACTAGTCACCTGCACCACTCCAACCCTCAACAACTAGTCACCTGCACCACTCCAACCCTCAACAACTAGTCACCTGCACCACTCCAACTCTCAACAACATGTCACCTGCACCACTCCAACCCTCAACAACTAGTCACCTGCACCACTCCAACCCTCAACAACATGTCACCTGCACCACTCCAACCCTCAACAACTAGTCACCTGCACCACTCCAACCCTCAACAACTAGTCACCTGCACCACTCCAACCCTCAACAACATGTCACCTGCACCACTCCAACCCTCAACAACTAGTCACCTGCACCACTCCAACCCTCAACAACTAGTCACCTGCACCACTCCAACCCTCAACAACTAGTCACCTGCACCACTCCAACCCTCAACAACATGTCACCTGCACCACTCCAACCCTCAACAACTAGTCACCTGCACCACTCCAACACTCAACAACTAGTCACCTGCACCACTCCAACCCTCAACAACTAGTCACCTGCACCACTCCAACACTCAACAACATGTCACCTGCACCACTCCAACACTCAACAACTAGTCACCTGCACCACTCCAACACTCAACAACTAGTCACCTGCACCACTCCAACACTCAACAACTAGTCACCTGCACCACTCCAACACTCAACAACTAGTCACCTGCACCACTCCAACCCTCAACAACTAGTCACCTGCACCACTCCAACCCTCAACAACATGTCACCTGCACCACTCCAACCCTCAACAACTAGTCACCTGCACCACTCCAACCCTCAACAACTAGTCACCTGCACCACTCCAACCCTCAACAACATGTCACCTGCACCACTCCAACCCTCAACAACTAGTCACCTGCACCACTCCAACCCTCAACAACTAGTCACCTGCACCACTCCAACCCTCAACAACATGTCACCTGCACCACTCCAACCCTCAACAACTAGTCACCTGCACCACTCCAACTCTCAACAACTAGTCACCTGCACCACTCCAACTCTCAACAACTAGTCACCTGCACCACTCCAACCCTCAACAACTAGTCACCTGCACCACTCCAACTCTCAACAACTAGTCACCTGCACCACTCCAACTCTCAACAACTAGTCACCTGCACCACTCCAACTCTCAACAACATGTCACCTGCACCACTCCAACCTCAACAACTAGTCACCTGCACCACTCCAACCCTCAACAACTAGTCACCTGCACCACTCCAACCCTCAACAACTAGTCACCTGCACCACTCCAACCCTCAACAACTAGTCACCTGCACCACTCCAACCCTCAACAACATGTCACCTGCACCACTCCAACCCTCAACAACTAGTCACCTGCACCACTCCAACCCTCAACAACATGTCACCTGCACCACTCCAACCCTCAACAACATGTCACCTGCACCACTCCAACTCTCAACAACTAGTCACCTGCACCACTCCAACCCTCAACAACTAGTCACCTGCACCACTCCAACCCTCAACAACTAGTCACCTGCACCACTCCAACTCAACAACTAGTCACCTGCACCACTCCAACCCTCAACAACTAGTCACCTGCACCACTCCAACACTCAACAACTAGTCACCTGCACCACTCCAACTCTCAACAACTAGTCACCTGCACCACTCCAACCCTCAACAACTAGTCACCTGCACCACTCCAACACTCAACAACTAGTCACCTGCACCACTCCAACCCTCAACAACTAGTCACCTGCACCACTCCAACACTCAACAACTAGTCACCTGCACCACTCCAACACTCAACAACTAGTCACCTGCACCACTCCAACACTCAACAACTAGTCACCTGCACCACTCCAACCCTCAACAACTAGTCACCTGCACCACTCCAACCCTCAACAACATGTCACCTGCACCACTCCAACTCAACAACTAGTCACCTGCACCACTCCAACCCTCAACAACTAGTCACCTGCACCACTCCAACACTCAACAACTAGTCACCTGCACCACTCCAACACTCAACAACTAGTCACCTGCACCACTCCAACCCTCAACAACATGTCACCTGCACCACTCCAACTCTCAACAACTAGTCACCTGCACCACTCCAACCCTCAACAACTAGTCACCTGCACCACTCCAACTCAACAACTAGTCACCTGCACCACTCCAACCCTCAACAACTAGTCACCTGCACCACTCCAACTCTCAACAACTGTCACCTGCACCACTCCAACTCTCAACAACTAGTCACCTGCACCACTCCAACTCTCAACAACTAGTCACCTGCACCACTCCAACCCTCAACAACTAGTCACCTGCACCACTCCAACCCTCAACAACTAGTCACCTGCACCACTCCAACTCTCAACAACTAGTCACCTGCACCACTCCAACTCTCAACAACTAGTCACCTGCACCACTCCAACTCTCAACAACTAGTCACCTGCACCACTCCAACCCTCAACAACTAGTCACCTGCACCACTCCAACCCTCAACAACATGTCACCTGCACCACTCCAACCAACAACTAGTCACCTGCACCACTCCAACTCTCAACAACTAGTCACCTGCACCACTCCAACCCTCAACAACATGTCACCTGCACCACTCCAACTCTCAACAACATGTCACCTGCACCACTCCAACTCTCAACAACTAGTCACCTGCACCACTCCAACTCTCAACAACTAGTCACCTGCACCACTCCAACTCTCAACAACTAGTCACCTGCACCACTCCAACCCTCAACAACATGTCACCTGCACCACTCCAACACTCAACAACTAGTCACCTGCACCACTCCAACTCAACAACTAGTCACCTGCACCACTCCAACTCAACAACTAGTCACCTGCACCACTCCAACACTCAACAACTAGTCACCTGCACCACTCCAACACTCAACAACTAGTCACCTGCACCACTCCAACACTCAACAACTAGTCACCTGCACCACTCCAACACTCAACAACTAGTCACCTGCACCACTCCAACTCTCAACAACATGTCACCTGCACCACTCCAACCCTCAACAACTAGTCACCTGCACCACTCCAACACTCAACAACTAGTCACCTGCACCACTCCAACACTCAACAACTAGTCACCTGCACCACTCCAACTCTCAACAACATGTCACCTGCACCACTCCAACCCTCAACAACATAGTCACCTGCACCACTCCAACTCTCAACAACATGTCACCTGCACCACTCCAACTCTCAACAACTAGTCACCTGCACCACTCCAACCCTCAACAACTAGTCACCTGCACCACTCCAACCCTCAACAACTAGTCACCTGCACCACTCCAACCCTCAACAACATGTCACCTGCACCACTCCAACTCTCAACAACATGTCACCTGCACCACTCCAACTCTCAACAACTAGTCACCTGCACCACTCCAACCCTCAACAACATGTCACCTGCACCACTCCAACTCTCAACAACTAGTCACCTGCACCACTCCAACTCTCAACAACATGTCACCTGCACCACTCCAACTCTCAACAACATGTCACCTGCACCACTCCAACTCTCAACAACATGTCACCTGCACCACTCCAACTCTCAACAACATGTCACCTGCACCACTCCAACTCTCAACAACATGTCACCTGCACCACTCCAACCCTCAACAACATGTCACCTGCACCACTCCAACTCTCAACAACATGTCACCTGCACCACTCCAACTCTCAACAACATGTCACCTGCACCACTCCAACTCTCAACAACTAGTCACCTGCACCACTCCAACTCTCAACAACTAGTCACCTGCACCACTCCAACTCTCAACAACATGTCACCTGCACCACTCCAACTCTCAACAACTAGTCACCTGCACCACTCCAACTCTCAACAACTAGTCACCTGCACCACTCCAACTCAGTCACCTGCACCACTCCAACACTCAACAACTAGTCACCTGCACCACTCCAACTCTCAACAACTAGTCACCTGCACCACTCCAACTCTCAACAACATGTCACCTGCACCACTCCAACTCTCAACAACTAGTCACCTGCACCACTCCAACCCTCAACAACTAGTCACCTGCACCACTCCAACTCTCAACAACTAGTCACCTGCACCACTCCAACTCTCAACAACTAGTCACCTGCACCACTCCAACTCTCAACAACATGTCACCTGCACCACTCCAACTCTCAACAACATGTCACCTGCACCACTCCAACCCTCAACAACTAGTCACCTGCACCACTCCAACACTCAACAACTAGTCACCTGCACCACTCCAACACTCAACAACTAGTCACCTGCACCACTCCAACCCTCAACAACATGTCACCTGCACCACTCCAACTCTCAACAACTAGTCACCTGCACCACTCCAACTCTCAACAACATGTCACCTGCACCACTCCAACCTCAACAACTAGTCACCTGCACCACTCCAACACTCAACAACTAGTCACCTGCACCACTCCAACACTCAACAACTAGTCACCTGCACCACTCCAACACTCAACAACTAGTCACCTGCACCACTCCAACACTCAACAACATGTCACCTGCACCACTCCAACACTCAACAACTAGTCACCTGCACCACTCCAACTCTCAACAACTAGTCACCTGCACCACTCCAACACTCAACAACTAGTCACCTGCACCACTCCAACCTCAACAACATGTCACCTGCACCACTCCAACCCTCAACAACTAGTCACCTGCACCACTCCAACCCTCAACAACATGTCACCTGCACCACTCCAACACTCAACAACTAGTCACCTGCACCACTCCAACCCTCAACAACATGTCACCTGCACCACTCCAACCCTCAACAACATGTCACCTGCACCACTCCAACCCTCAACAACTAGTCACCTGCACCACTCCAACCCTCAACAACATGTCACCTGCACCACTCCAACCCTCAACAACATGTCACCTGCACCACTCCAACCCTCAACAACATGTCACCTGCACCACTCCAACCCTCAACAACTAGTCACCTGCACCACTCCAACCCTCAACAACTAGTCACCTGCACCACTCCAACCCTCAACAACATGTCACCTGCACCACTCCAACCCTCAACAACTAGTCACCTGCACCACTCCAACCCTCAACAACATGTCACCTGCACCACTCCAACCCTCAACAACTAGTCACCTGCACCACTCCAACCCTCAACAACTAGTCACCTGCACCACTCCAACCCTCAACAACTAGTCACCTGCACCACTCCAACCCTCAACAACATGTCACCTGCACCACTCCAACCCTCAACAACTAGTCACCTGCACCACTCCAACCCTCAACAACTAGTCACCTGCACCACTCCAACCCTCAACAACTAGTCACCTGCACCACTCCAACCCTCAACAACATGTCACCTGCACCACTCCAACCCTCAACAACTAGTCACCTGCACCACTCCAACCCTCAACAACTAGTCACCTGCACCACTCCAACCCTCAACAACTAGTCACCTGCACCACTCCAACCCTCAACAACATGTCACCTGCACCACTCCAACCCTCAACAACTAGTCACCTGCACCACTCCAACCCTCAACAACTAGTCACCTGCACCACTCCAACCCTCAACAACAAGTCACCTGCACCACTCCAACCCTCAACAACATGTCACCTGCACCACTCCAACCCTCAACAACTAGTCACCTGCACCACTCCAACCCTCAACAACATGTCACCTGCACCACTCCAACCCTCAACAACATGTCACCTGCACCACTCCAACCCTCAACAACATGTCACCTGCACCACTCCAACCCTCAACAACTAGTCACCTGCACCACTCCAACCCTCAACAACTAGTCACCTGCACCACTCCAACCCTCAACAACTAGTCACCTGCACCACTCCAACCCTCAACAACATGTCACCTGCACCACTCCAACCCTCAACAACATGTCACCTGCACCACTCCAACCCTCAACAACATGTCACCTGCACCACTCCAACCCTCAACAACTATGTCACCTGCACCACTCCAACCCTCAACAACATGTCACCTGCACCACTCCAACCCTCAACAACATGTCACCTGCACCACTCCAACCCTCAACAACATGTCACCTGCACCACTCCAACCCTCAACAACATGTCACCTGCACCACTCCAACCCTCAACAACATAGTCACCTGCACCACTCCAACCCTCAACAACATGTCACCTGCACCACTCCAACCCTCAACAACTAGTCACCTGCACCACTCCAACCCTCAACAACATGTCACCTGCACCACTCCAACCCTCAACAACATGTCACCTGCACCACTCCAACCCTCAACAACTAGTCACCTGCACCACTCCAACCCTCAACAACATGTCACCTGCACCACTCCAACCCTCAACAACATGTCACCTGCACCACTCCAACCCTCAACAACTAGTCACCTGCACCACTCCAACCCTCAACAACATGTCACCTGCACCACTCCAACCCTCAACAACATGTCACCTGCACCACTCCAACCCTCAACAACATGTCACCTGCACCACTCCAACCCTCAACAACATGTCACCTGCACCACTCCAACACTCAACAACTAGTCACCTGCACCACTCCAACCCTCAACAACATGTCACCTGCACCACTCCAACCCTCAACAACATGTCACCTGCACCACTCCAACCCTCAACAACATGTCACCTGCACCACTCCAACCCTCAACAACAAGTCACCTGCACCACTCCAACCCTCAACAACATGTCACCTGCACCACTCCAACCCTCAACAACATGTCACCTGCACCACTCCAACCCTCAACAACATGTCACCTGCACCACTCCAACCCTCAACAACATGTCACCTGCACCACTCCAACTCTCAACAACATGTCACCTGCACCACTCCAACCCTCAACAACATGTCACCTGCACCACTCCAACCCTCAACAACATGTCACCTGCACCACTCCAACCCTCAACAACATGTCACCTGCACCACTCCAACCCTCAACAACATGTCACCTGCACCACTCCAACCCTCAACAACTTGTCACCTGCACCACTCCAACCCTCAACAACATGTCACCTGCACCACTCCAACCCTCAACAACATGTCACCTGCACCACTCCAACCCTCAACAACATGTCACCTGCACCACTCCAACCCTCAACAACATGTCACCTGCACCACTCCAACCCTCAACAACATGTCACCTGCACCACTCCAACCCTCAACAACATGTCACCTGCACCACTCCAACCCTCAACAACATGTCACCTGCACCACTCCAACCCTCAACAACATGTCACCTGCACCACTCCAACCCTCAACAACAGTCACCTGCACCACTCCAACCCTCAACAACATGTCACCTGCACCACTCCAACCCTCAACAACATGTCACCTGCACCACTCCAACCCTCAACAACATGTCACCTGCACCACTCCAACCCTCAACAACATGTCACCTGCACCACTCCAACCCTCAACAACTTGTCACCTGCACCACTCCAACCCTCAACAACTTGTCACCTGCACCACTCCAACCCTCAACAACATGTCACCTGCACCACTCCAACCCTCAACAACATGTCACCTGCACCACTCCAACCCTCAACAACATGTCACCTGCACCACTCCAACCCTCAACAACATGTCACCTGCACCACTCCAACCCTCAACAACATGTCACCTGCACCACTCCAACCCTCAACAACTTGTCACCTGCACCACTCCAACCCTCAACAACTTGTCACCTGCACCACTCCAACCCTCAACAACATGTCACCTGCACCACTCCAACCCTCAACAACTAGTCACCTGCACCACTCCAACCCTCAACAACATGTCACCTGCACCACTCCAACCCTCAACAACATGTCACCTGCACCACTCCAACCCTCAACAACATGTCACCTGCACCACTCCAACCCTCAACAACATGTCACCTGCACCACTCCAACCCTCAACAACATGTCACCTGCACCACTCCAACCCTCAACAACTTGTCACCTGCACCACTCCAACCCTCAACAACATGTCACCTGCACCACTCCAACCCTCAACAACTTGTCACCTGCACCACTCCAACCCTCAACAACTTGTCACCTGCACCACTCCAACCCTCAACAACATGTCACCTGCACCACTCCAACCCTCAACAACTTGTCACCTGCACCACTCCAACCCTCAACAACATGTCACCTGCACCACTCCAACCCTCAACAACAGTCACCTGCACCACTCCAACCCTCAACAACATGTCACCTGCACCACTCCAACCCTCAACAACATGTCACCTGCACCACTCCAACCCTCAACAACTAGTCACCTGCACCACTCCAACCCTCAACAACATGTCACCTGCACCACTCCAACCCTCAACAACATGTCACCTGCACCACTCCAACCCTCAACAACATGTCACCTGCACCACTCCAACCCTCAACAACATGTCACCTGCACCACTCCAACCCTCAACAACATGTCACCTGCACCACTCCAACCCTCAACAACTAGTCACCTGCACCACTCCAACCCTCAACAACATGTCACCTGCACCACTCCAACCCTCAACAACATGTCACCTGCACCACTCCAACCCTCAACAACATGTCACCTGCACCACTCCAACCCTCAACAACATGTCACCTGCACCACTCCAACCCTCAACAACATGTCACCTGCACCACTCCAACCCTCAACAACATGTCACCTGCACCACTCCAACCCTCAACAACTAGTCACCTGCACCACTCCAACCCTCAACAACATGTCACCTGCACCACTCCAACCCTCAACAACATGTCACCTGCACCACTCCAACCCTCAACAACATGTCACCTGCACCACTCCAACCCTCAACAACATGTCACCTGCACCACTCCAACCCTCAACAACTAGTCACCTGCACCACTCCAACCCTCAACAACATGTCACCTGCACCACTCCAACCCTCAACAACATGTCACCTGCACCACTCCAACCCTCAACAACAGTCACCTGCACCACTCCAACCCTCAACAACATGTCACCTGCACCACTCCAACCCTCAACAACATGTCACCTGCACCACTCCAACCCTCAACAACATGTCACCTGCACCACTCCAACCCTCAACAACTAGTCACCTGCACCACTCCAACCCTCAACAACATGTCACCTGCACCACTCCAACCCTCAACAACTAGTCACCTGCACCACTCCAACCCTCAACAACATGTCACCTGCACCACTCCAACCCTCAACAACATGTCACCTGCACCACTCCAACCCTCAACAACTAGTCACCTGCACCACTCCAACCCTCAACAACATGTCACCTGCACCACTCCAACCCTCAACAACATGTCACCTGCACCACTCCAACCCTCAACAACATGTCACCTGCACCACTCCAACCCTCAACAACTAGTCACCTGCACCACTCCAACCCTCAACAACATGTCACCTGCACCACTCCAACCCTCAACAACATGTCACCTGCACCACTCCAACCCTCAACAACATGTCACCTGCACCACTCCAACCCTCAACAACTAGTCACCTGCACCACTCCAACCCTCAACAACATGTCACCTGCACCACTCCAACCCTCAACAACATGTCACCTGCACCACTCCAACCCTCAACAACTAGTCACCTGCACCACTCCAACCCTCAACAACTAGTCACCTGCACAACTCCAACCCTCAACAACTAGTCACCTGCACAGCTCCAACCCTCAACAACTAGTCACCTGCACAGCTCCAACCCTCAACAACGAGTGTTTGTGAGTGAGTGTGTGTGTGTGTGTGTGTGTTCTGTGTTCGGTTTTATGTTGTTAATAAAGTTTTTAAAAAAATACTGAAAAAAAATTGTTTGTCTTAATGTAATTCCGTTTTTTTCCCCAATGTGATTCGGGCCACTTCCACTTTGGCCACTTCCGGTTTGGCTTAATGTAATTCCCTTTTTTCAAATGTTGTTGTGTTTTTGTTGTGTTTTTTCAAATGTAATTCCGTTTTTTAAAATGTTGTTCATTTACACCTTGGGGCCACGGTAGATAACACCCAAAAACTTCACCTCACTCACTCTACAAATCTCAACACCATCAATTTTAAATGGAACATCAACAATTTTCTTTTTATTACAGAATAGTGAATATCATGTAATTAGTTTTATCTAGATTTAATGATAATTTATTAATTTTAAACCAAGTTTGTATTTTGACAAATTCTGTCTTTATCAATTCCAACATTTCTTCTATATTTTCACCCAAACATAAAAATGTGGTATCATCAGCAAAAAGTACACATTTAAGGAGTCCTGACACATTTACCAAATCGTTCACATATAAAATAAATAGCTTTGGTCCAAGTACAGAGCCTTGGGGAACTCCACATGTGATATTACAGAGGTCAGATCTTACATTATTTATCTGTACAAATTGTTTCCTATCTTTCAAGTTGGTGAGACCAGCTATGTTGTATGGTCTGGAGACAGTGGCATTGACAAAAAGACAGGAGAAAGAACTGGAAGTGGCAGAAATGAAGATGCTGAGGTTCTCCTTAGGAGTGACAAGGATGGATAAGATCAGGAATGAGATCATCAGAGGTACAGCACATGTTGAACAACTGGGAGATAAAGTTAGGGAGGCCAGACTGAGATGGTTTGGACATGTCCAGAGGAGGGACAGTGGGTATATTGGTAGAAGGATGTTAGAAATGCAGCTGCCAGGAAAAAGACAAAGAGGGAGACCAAAGAGGAGATATATGGATGCAGTTAGAGAGGACATGGAGGTAGTTGGAGTGAGGACAGAGGATGCAGAGGACAGAGTGAGGTGGAGGAGGATGACTCGCTGTGGCGACCCCTGAAAAGGGAAAAGCCGAAAGAAGAAGAAGAAGAAGAAGATACCCACTGTAAAGCTGGTCCTCTAATACCATATTTGTTCAGTTTTTCAAGGAGAATGGTGTGATCAATAGTATCGAATGCTTATTTTAAATCAACAAAAATACTGACACAATATTGTTTTTGATCGACAGCAGTAGTTATTTGTTCCATTAATTCCATGAGAGCCATTGATGTAGAGTTTTTTGCTCTAAACCCATACTGACTGTTGCTTAGAATATTTTGTTTATCTATATCTACGGGCGGCCGTGGCACAGTGGTAATGGCAGTCGACCCCCGATCGGAAGGTTGGAGGTTCGAATCCCACATCCGCCCACCATGTGTCGTTGTGTCCCTGGGCAAGACACTTAACCCTGAGATGCTCCCGGTAGGTCTGGATGGCGCCTTGCAAGGCAGGCTACCACTACCGGTGTACGAATGTGTGAATGAATGGGTGGATAGCTGGTATTGTAAAGCGCTTTGGGGCTCCTCACAGGGGACTGGAAAGTGCTATATAAATAAGCTCCATTTACCATCCATTTACCATTTATAAATTGATCTAGTCTGTTCACAAACAGTTTTCCTAGAATTTTTGAAAACTGTGGTAACAAGGATATTGGCCTATAATTATTGAATACACATTTATCACCATTTTTAAAAAGAGGAACTACCTTAGCTATTTTCATGTTATCAGGGAATCTTCCTGTTGAAAATGATAAATTACATATATATGTAAACGGCTCAATAACATGACTCATTATGTCCTTTACAAACATCATATCCATGTCCACCCAGTCTTTTGATCTCTTGTCTGTAAGATTTTTTACTACATTCATTATTTCCTTTTTGTCAGTTCCATTTAGAAAAATACTGTTTGCACAACTTATAATTGAATGGCTCACATTATTATCTACTTTTGGTATTTTAGCTGCAAGGCTTGATCCAACATTCACAAAATATTGATTAAATCAATTTAGAATTTCATTCTCATCGTGAATTTCATCGTTGTCCTTTACAAAATATTGTGAAATACCCGTTTTTACTTTATGATTCTTCAGGACACTGTTCATTACTCGCCGTGTTGCTTTCATATCACCATTGCTTTTATCTAATAATTCACTATAATATTCTTTCTTATGTTTCCTTATAATCCCTACGAATTTACTTTTATAATTTTTATATTTTTCTTCAGCGTTCTGACTTTGCAATTTCAAGAAGCATGAATACAAATAATTCTTTTTTTTAACAAGCATTTCTCAACACCTTTGTCATCCATGGTTGGTCAACAATATTTCTTTTTGTATAATTATTTTGCACACAATTCTTTTCTTCTACTCTGGAGTTGCCCCTGGTGAGAGGCGCCGAGCAGGAGTGGGCATACTTGTTGCCCCCCATCTTGGTGCCTGTACATTGGGGGTCACCCCGGTGAACGAGAGGGTAGCCTCCCTTCGCCTACGTGTGGGGGGACGGGCTCTGACCGTTGTTTGTGCCTATGCGCCAAACGGCAGCGCAGATTACCCACCCTTTTTGGAGTCCTTGGAGGGGGTATTGGAGAGTGCGCCTCCTGGGGACTCCCTTGTTCTGCTGGGGGACTTCAACGCTCACGTGGGCAATGACAGTGAGACCTGGAGGGGTGTGGTTGGGAGGAACGGCCCCCCTGATCTGAACCCGAGTGGTGTTTTGTTGTTGGACTTCTGTGCTCGTCATGGATTGTCCATAACGAACACCATGTTCAGGCATAAGGGTGTACATATGTGCTCTTGGCACCAGGACACCCTAGGTCGCAGTTCGATGATCGACTTTGTTGTCGTCTCATCTGATCTGCGGCCGCATGTCCTGGACACTCGGGTGAAGAGAGGGGCGGAGCTGTCAACTGACCACTACCTGGTGGTGAGTTGGCTCCGATGGTGGGGGAGGATGCCGGTCAGACCTGGCAGACCCAAACGTATTGTGAGGGTCTGCTGGGAACGTCTGGCAGAGTCTCCCGTAAGGCGGAGCTTTAACTCCCACCTCCGGGAGAGCTTTGAACACGTTCCGAGGGAGGCGGGGGACATTGAGTCCGAGTGGGCCATGTTCCGCGCCTCTATTGTCGAGGCAGCTTATCAGAGTTGTGGCCGCAAGGTTGTTGGTGCCTGTCGTGGTGGCAACCCTCGAACCCGGTGGTGGACACCGGCGGTGAGGGATGCTGTCAGGCTGAAGAAGGAGTCCTATTGGGCCTTTTTGGCCTGTGGGACCCCGGAAGCAGCAGATAGGTACCGACAGTCCAAGCGGCATGCGGCTCGGGTGGTTGCTGAGGCAAAAACTCGGGCGTGGGAGGAGTTCGGAGAGGCCATGGAGAATGACTTCCGTACGGCTTCGAGGCGATTCTGGTCCACCATCCGGCGTCTCAGGGGGGGAAAGCGGTACGCGACCAACACCATTTATGGTGGGGATGGCGTGCTGTTGACCTCAACTCGGGATGTTGTGAGTCGGTGGGCGGAATACTTCGAAGACCTCCTCAATCCTACTGGCACGTCTTCCACTGAGGAAGCGGAGCCTGGGGACTTTGGGTCGGGCTCTCCAATCTCTGGAGCTGAGGTCACCGAGGTGGTTAAAAAGCTCTGCGGTGGCAGGGCTCCAGGGGTGGATGAGATTCGCCCTGAGTTCCTTAGGGCTCTGGATGTTGTGGGGTTGTGTTGGCTTACGCGACTCTGCAATATCGCGTGGACATCGGGGGCAGTTCCCTTGGATTGGCAGACTGGGGTGGTGGTTCCCCTATTCAAAAAGGGGGACCGTAGGGTGTGTTCCAACTATAGGGGGATCACACTCTTAAGCCTCCCTGGTAAGGTCTATTCAGGGGTTCTGGAGAGGAGGGTCCGTCGGATAGTCGAACCTCGGATTCAGGAGGAGCAGTGTGGTTTTCGTGCTGGTCGTGGAACACTGGACCAGCTCTACACCCTCAGCAGGGTCCTGGAGGGCGTGGGAGTTTGCCCAACCAGTTTACATGTGCTTTGTGGACTTGGAAAAGGCATTCGACCGCGTCCCTCGGGGGGTTCTGTGGGGGGTACTCCGGGAGTATGGGGTACCAGGCCCATTGATATGGGCTGTTAGGTCCCTGTACGACCGGTGTCAGAGCTTGGTCCGCATTGCCGGCAGTAAGTCAGGCTCGTTTCCAGTGAGAGTTGGACTCCGCCAAGGTTGCCCTTTGTCACCGATTCTGTTCATAACTTTTATGGACAGAATTTCTAGGCGCAGCCAAGGTGTTGAGAGGATCCGTTTTGGTGGCCTTAGAATCG
>JBBPBX010082296.1:0-15767 GCA_038048925.1 Garcialebias charrua | reverse complement strand
TTTTCTCCAACACACAGGAGGAAGGGCTGTCCTGGTTGCACACCACCAAGGAAGGTTTCGACACTGGCTCCCATCTTTGACAAAATGTAAAGAGAAATAATAAAAATCATGAAATATAGAACCGCTACATTCAAATAGCTAACAAAGCCAATAAGAAAATGCTTCAGCACAAGATATAGGATCTGAATAACTGAATAAAATGCAGTACGATTTGCATACCTGTAAAGATCTCACAACATGGTCCACAGCTTGACATGAGCTGATTTTTGCACTCTTCCTGTGGCCTTTGGAGGTAGGTGGAAGAAGTTGAAGCTACATTCTGAGTGTCCACATTGTCCGCAGTATTAGTCCAAGCAGTGTCTCTATGGAAATGAACAAGATGCACCCCAACAGTTCTGTGCCTTGCAGTGGATGGTCTTGTGATCAATGATGTTGTATCTTTGGATGTTGCTCATTTTCTCCAACACACAGGAGGAAGGGCTGTCCTGGTTCCACACCACCAAGGAAGGTTTTGACACTGGCTCCCATCTTTGACAAAATGTAAAGAGAAATAATAAAAATCATGAAATATAGAACCGCTACATTCAAATAGCTAACAAAGCCAATAAGAAAATGCTTCAGCACAAGATATAGAATCTGAATAACCGAATAAAATACAGTACAATTTGCATACCTGTAAAGATCTCACAACATGGGCCACAGCTTGACATGAGCTGATTTGTGCACTCTTCCTGTGGCCTTTGGAGGTAGGTGGAAGAAGTTGAAGCTACAGCAGAATGCGTGACAGGTCACAGTCCCAGCCTAGGGGGAAAATAACAGACACATTCAGATAATACACAACTCATATTTAAAAGAGAAGAGAGCCAAATTAACCAGACTTACCTTTATCTTGTGCCATCAATGTTCTCAGTTCATCATGTTCATCCAAAATAACTTGTTCACCAGGTTTAGCCTGGAGAGCATTTCTCACCATCTATAAGATTAAACATGACAAAGTCAGAATTTCCATCAATATTCATCATCATCAGTTTAACAGCAAAATATTTTTGTACGTAATATTTTACATAATTTGTTACAAAAGCTGCACACCTCTTTAGCTGCTTCTCGTTCAGCATGTGTTGTCGTCCCTCCATTTGTGTGAACAATCACTGTGGAACCAGATGAATCAAGAGGATGCTAGCAAGGAGTCTCCAGAAACGGACACAGATGAGCTTTCTGACATGGTTGACTCCAACGAAGTAGATGATAAATCATGTTGAAGCACAACTGGGAACAGTTGAAAAAATGTATAAGTGCAAAAACATAATTAGTTACAAATATTCATTTATGATCTACTTCCCCAACTACGCTGAACCTCACCTGCTGACTTCTTGGTTGTCACCCTAACAGTAAGGTTCCCTGATATAAAAACTCATGGCATTGAACACCTAATTACCCATTATCTGATGAAGTATGCAACCCTGTTGCTCCACTCAGCTGGCGTGTTGTGTTGCCTTGTCGCTCACATCACAGGTGGAGCTGCAGGATAAAAGATGAAGACAAAAAGGGTAGAAAAGGTGAGGATGAGGATTTAGATGAAGAGGTGATACGTGTGTGGTAGTTCGTGTCTGTTGTGATGCGTTTAATAAAGGCATCAAGTTCAAGAATTACTTTTAAATTTGTCTCTGCACTGCGCTGAGTGGAGCTCTATGGCGCTGGCTCCACTAACAAGCTTAATTTATTTTTTGTTATCCCAACAGTTAAAGTAAACAAATAAAAACAACTAATAAATGGCTCATGTTCATAAAAAGCTTGGAGTTTAGAGCAAGACTCCGTGTGCTATTTCTCCAGTGGTGGAGAAAGTACTCAAACATTGTACTTAAGTAAAAGTACAAATAAACAGACAAAAATGTACTCTAGTAAAAGTAGAAGTACCATATTAATATTTTTACTTAAGTAAAAGTAAATAAATACTTGCTTTTAAAAATACTTAAAGTATTAAAGTAAAAGTACTTGCTGAATGTATTAACTAATGCAATGGTCTACAATACCATTAAGTGTGTGTACTGTATGCATATATTCTGTAATACATTAATAGTGTTGAGCCATTTTAATGAACAATGCTGCAGATAATGCATGTTTTTATTGTGTTTACTCTGTGACACAGTTCACACTTGGACTTTTGATTCTGTGTGTCAGAATTTCAGTGATGAGTTAAATACCATTAAGCAAAATAAGAAAGAGGAATGATTATACCTTTGAAAGTTTTTATTTAACACAAAATAAAACCAATGTGTCATTTTAACTGCAGTAAACACATTTAAGTAAAAGTTGTCTGTTTGAAAAAAGGAGCATTAGACACAACTAACAAAGGAATAGATCACTTCAACTCGTTTGTCATCAACTCTAGTTAAAATATTGTCTAGTCAATCTTGTAATGGATCAACAATGAGCAATACTTTAACTTCCTGACAACATTTTCAAAACTTGGACCTGAGTGTTGAGACATTTGGAGAAATCTCTTGTCTCCTAACATCCCATGAACTGACACATTTTAATATTGCAGCAAGAATTTCTTGTTCAAGTTCAGAAGAAGTTGGTTTTCAAAGTTTTTGAGTCCATGTCTGGCTCTTTAGGGAGAGAGAATCTGTCCTGCTGTACTGAACAGTCTTTCAATAGTCTTTCAATAATATTTCAATAGTCTTTCAATAATATTTCAATAAAGCCATGGGTGTTGTGTATCTTCTGGATGAATCTTTGTGGTGGAATCCATTTTGTGTGTGTTAGTGGTGCTGTGGGTGCTCCCAGCTAAATGACTTATACACAAGAATATACATCATTGGTCCAGCTCTTCTTGAAGGCAGGTCTAATGTTACCTGTCCACTTTGCAGTGATTCAGTGGACCAACTCCCCTCTCAACATCAGTTACTTTCAAACTAACGACAAATCAAAAAGTTGCAACGTGAATGTAACTTGTAACTCAACACATTATAGAAATGTAGTGTAGTAGAAAGTACAGATACTTCATGTAAAATGTAGTGCAGTAAAAGTAAAAGTACCCACATTTAATTCTACTTAAGTAAAGTACAGATACATGAAAAATATACTTAAGTACAGTAATAAAGTATTTGTACTTAGTTACATCCCACCACTGTATTTCTCTAGGAACCTTCCAGCAGCAACATGGCCGCCCGTATCTCAGAGCTTGTTTTGATATGAAGAGAACGACATGACAGCTAAACATGTTCACTCAGATGTCCGTCAGATTTTTCTAACAGTTTTAATGTTTGGTTAGCAGGACACCGTGTTATGATGACAGCTACCTTTAGCCTCTCTGTTAGCTAAAACCCCCGCTAGCTTAGCCTCTCGCAAACGTTGCATTTTTTTAATTTATACCATGATATCCAAACGCAACGTTAAGCACACCATGTATATTGCGAAAAGGGAAAATTAATATTGCAGTCATAAAAAAATATACATGCAAAAACTTACGGTACTTTGTCACGATTTAGCTCCAGACTTGATCCTCCCGCTTTCAAGTACGTTTGAAAAAACACGTCACAGACGCATTGAATTCTGGGAGTGACTTCTTCTTCTTCTTGATGAGGTTTTCTTGGCGGTTGGCAAAAAACGTTGAGGTCGCATTACCGCCACCTACCGGTACTGGGAGTAACTCTTGTCAGGCGTTGAACACATGACAGATTTTGGGAAACTAACATTCATATTGTTAATCTAGACCAAAGAAGTGTTGAATTGACTACAGATTTTTAACAGACAACACCAACACTGTAAATCTAACACTTTTGATTTTGCTGTGTACAGCTCTTGTGATAATCATCTCATGTACTCATTACATATGCAGTGATTTAAAATAAAAAAAATATTTTCCTCTCAAATGTAGTGGAGTAAACGTAGAAAGTGATTAAAAAAATAAAAAGAACAGTGGTGCAACTTCCAACACAGAAAGAAAGCACACTTATCAAAAACTTACTTTTTCTAAATGAAACGAGCTCAAGTTAACTGAGCTACTGAGATTTTTTGACCAAAAAGTACAAGTAACTTACTAAAAGTGAGTCTTAATCACTATTTGATGAAAACTAATTTAAGTCAACTTACTATTTTTAATTAAATACCATGTTTCCATTTACAGTGTAATTACAATGAGAATTGACTCACATAGCCCTGTGGGCATGACTTTGTCTGGTGAAACAAGCACTGACGATGTTCCTTTAACTTTAAATCATATGTGTGGCAAAAGTTCAGATTAATTGTCAGGCATACTCAGACCAGAACAACAGGTCACTTAATAAATGCACTTCAGTGGTCAAATTAACTGCATTTTAACGTGGCGACGCAGAAAAATGAAACTGACTTTGCTCCATTCGAGCTGGACGAAAGTGGCAACTGCAGCAAGCCGATTGTGTCATTAATAGCCACTTTTACCTATTACACGACACAACAGCATGCCATACTACTTGAGTGCCATCTAGCTGCTGAAAATAGTAGTGTTCATTATTTTCAGTCAGAATGAATGAAAACGGTCATATCACAGCCAAAAATTGGGTTATAAATGTGTGGAAAAAAATCTATAAATATGTTGCTTTGGTGTATAAACTGGCATGCAAATTATGCAAAAAAACTGCAACTTATATGCCAAAAAAATATGGTACTACAATATTAAGCTGTACAAACTGTTACCTGTGGAGAAATTGTGGCCATCTTTCCTGTTCATATTGCTTCAACCATTTGAGGTGTGGGATTTTTGGTCTTCGCAGTTCTTTAAATGGTTTGCCACATTTCAGTCAGGTTGGACATCTGGACTTTGACTGGACAATTGCTTTGAATGTTTTCTCTTTGTGACAAAAGCAGAGGTACTACTGAATAACAACAAAAAAACTGTTTTTACAGAGTTGAAAACACTTGATGAAGTTAACGGAAATAAATTGATAAGCATCACCTAGTTGCTACTTTTTCTACAAAGCAGTTTCAACATGTTGTCCTGTTTTTTCTTGTACAAAAAAACTAATATCTCCGTGGGATGTGCTGCTGTTCATTTGTGACTGTTTTACCGAATTTTAGGACCAGTTGATCTTTTATAAAGCCCTGATGCATAAAACATTGAAAATGAAATAGGTTGTAGTTACTGTTTACCCAAACTGTGCGCTTCCGATGAGTAAAATACCTCATGTTTGCAGTGCGGTAAACTTCATTTGTTTTGTTGATTTGTTTTGCTGACTTTTGAAGGATAAATCACTGTTATACACGTTATTATGATTAAACCTATATTATTGAGCATGATTTCTGATGTGTGTGGTACACCAAAGATGTTTTTGCTGCATGTGTGCCCTCCCCCCTTGGAATGTGTTATGTGCAGCTCTGGTTTGCTTCAAAGAGGTGGCCCGTGGGCCGAGGCCTGCTTCATCAGCTTGGTCCGTGAGATTAATACTGTTACCACGTGTGCATTCAATATCGTGTTTGCATTTCCATTATACGGTTGGTTACATTTTCCTTTCCCCGCAGTCTGCAGCATGAAGAAGAAGAATGAACTGTCACCACTTGAGAGACCACACGAATGTATTGTCTTTGAATGGACTTACACACTCACCGTAATGTTGGGATTCACAAACATGTTTTGTCACAGTGGGCATAGTGGAGTCGGCCTTGGAGAGTTAACATACCGTAATCACACAGGCAAGCTCTCCACAAATAGAAAGCTCTGACTTTAAATTAAAATTGATGATATGCTCCAACATGACTGGATTTGCACTCCTAAGCCACACAGCATATCTATCAAAAAGTGACTTTTTTCATCACAAAAGGATTCCTCACGTACTAAAGCTGTCTGCATAATGGAGGAATGGTTAAGAGGATTCAACTGACAGAACTAATCAGTGGGTATTATTAAAGTTATTACCATGCACAATCCTAAATCAGAAACTGCTTAGTTGACCTTTTTCAGTGTGTACAGGAGCATAATTCCTGTTTTGAATCAACAATACATGCAAGGTTACAGTTCTGCCACCTACCACAATCGAAATATACTGCCAAGGGGTCTAGACAATGCAACGTGCAGCTGGCTTTAATTAAGAGCTCATTTCTGTTGGTCTCAAGGGCTTTCAATTTTTTCTTTTAAAAGCACCAGCAAAAAAAATAACTGCATGATGAAAGGTCAGCCTGTCTAGTGCTTCTAAATTTTATTCCCTAGAAGCTTTGAGCTTTTATTAAAATGAGCACTATGCAGCAAACTGCGGAGCTCAATGGGGCTTTTTTTGGAATTCAATGCCATTCTTGTAAAAGATAAATTAGCTCATTCTTGAACCCAAAAAAAAATTAAAAATCGGTGGATGGATTCACGGAGCTTTTTAATGTGGTATCACGCTGAAAACGGTCTTTAAACTCTTTAAACAAGCTCAGATGTGCCAATGAAATTTTATTTCCAAGACAGTTTAAAAATTTGCTAGCATTTTTTCCCCAACACTTGAAATGCTTTATCATGTTTTATTTAGTAATTATTGCTGGAAATTGAACTCCAGCACACACCTACAAACCTAATGTGTTATTTAGTATAACATAAGGGGCCAATTACTATAAGATGATGATGTAAAGAAACCAGGAGATTGCATTGAATCTTCACTTCATTGCAGCCCCTCTTCCTGCGCATGCTGGGTGGCAGGTGACAATGGAGAGAAACTACTTTCTTTTACCTGAAGGAAACCAGCAGAACAGGCTTAGGATTTGCAGCCATCTGTTTCAAACAGCTGGGTGTTGAGTGGGCAGGAAAGAGACAAATACCAACAGAGATCTTTTTGATAAGGCCTTGTTTCTATGGAAAGAAAAACACAACATGGAGTTAATGACAGAAATACAGTACAAAAACTGTGCATGCATGGAAGACTGGGAGAGTAAAAACCACAAAATGAGGAAATGTGGTCAATCTACCCTCCAACAGTCTAAACTTGTACTATTAAAATGTGGAGTACCATATTTCCGGACTATAAGTTGCTGTTTTATTTATTTTTCATAGTTTGACCAGCCCTGTGACGTATAGTTTGAAGCGACTAACCTTTTTTCCTCCCCTATCCGTCCAACCGGGACAGACTGTTCTCAGTGCAACACAACCACGCCGTACTGTGCCGCCCAGGTGAAATTAAGCTCTTTTGACCATTAAAGTGCATTTATTAAGGGAAAGTCAAATTGAGACACACCTTTGCTATAATCTTGAGTGAACAACTATTTGTTTTTAAGTGGTAAACTTGTTAAATTTTGAAGAACTGCAACAGAGTCCTGTGCATGCGCCTGCGGCCGTCAATCGATTTTTGGCACAACACCGGCCCATGTCTCCTGGGGGTCAGCAGTGACATATACCGTATTTTCCGGAATATAGGTTGCGGCTTTTTATCATTTTTGCATGCCCTGCGACCCATATTCAGGTGCGACCTATTTATGGCTTTTTTTATAAAATAAGCTGATTTGTAATCATTTATTAACAAAAAGACACACTCTTACAATAATGTCAGCTAACAAATGTATTTGTTTAGGTGTTTATCCTGCTAAAATTATTCATTTATTAAAGAAAAGTTCAGCTCAGACACATATTTGCTATAATTTTTATCAAACAAATAATTGTTTTTAAGTGTTAATCTTCTTAAAAGCCTTGCTGTGCGCTCCTGTGGAAGAGACATTTGCAGCAGAGCTAAACACGGTCCACATTTTGACGTAGGTGCGACCTATATTCAGGTGCAACCTATATATGGATTTTTCCAATTCTTTGGCAATAATTGGACAATGCGACCTATATTCCGGTGCGACCTATATTCAGTTGTTCCTCTTCATGAAGCATTTTTTGACAGATGCGACCTATACTCCAGAGTGACGTATAGTGTGGAAAATACGGTAATTAAGGTATACATTTTGGAATCAGAAAATATTTTTTTCTAAAACAAAGAGAGAGAAAAAAATTCTAAAAAAGTTAAGTCTGGTCCTCTGGAGAAAAAAAGTAGAAACGTTTCGTCTTTCATATAAGTGTCAGAATTGTAAAGTATTCTCTTTATTTAAACCACATACGCCACTCGAGATTTCACTTTCTTTTGTTTTTTTAAGCTGTAGCTGATAGCATGAGCAAAAATGTTGAGATTGCCTTGTTGTAACTTTCTGAGCTGTCTAACCTTTCTTCTTCTGAAACATTGGAGTTGCTTTGCAAATTTGAAGCGAAGTAATGGACAGTTAGTTCACAATGCTACAAACCTGATTTTAGAAAGAAAGAAAAAAAAAGGACTTCAGTAATCATCGTTCTTCTTATTCCGGTTGTTCTAAATAAAAATATTATTCTACAGTTTTATTCAGTTTAATAAATACTTTATATCCTGAAACTACTGCAAAATAAATCATAAATCTAAAATGTGAAGATGAAGGGAGACTCTCGCAGCAGAGTTGTGTCTTCAAGATGCTGTCAGCTGCGCAGATGTCAGCATAGCACCACTTTCATCTCCATTTACCGCCACAAATGAAATGTAACAATAGATAAGAGCAATCCCAGCAGATCAAAAGCCAAACTGAGCTCTTGGAAGTTTCCAGCACATTTCCCCCCCAACTGTCACACCTTGGCTGTAACTGTCTTGCATTGCAGCCAAAAGGGAAAATCGTCTTTAATTAACATGTGAGAGCTGGCGGCTGCCATGTGAGCTCCTAGACCCTGACTGACTCGTGGCATAAGGCTTCTGGCACAAAGTATTCAAAGTGCGCTCCAAAATATCTTTAGGCAGAGACAACAATGCCACAAAGGCTTATGTGCTAATTATGCTTCTTAAGCTACCCCGGGGTGTTATTGGCCACAATAGCTGAACAGGGATCAGAAAGGAAAAAAGAGTGCATGAGTTGGAAGGAGATTGAACATGAAAGTGGTTCATGTTTGTCAAATCTTTCACCTGCAGATTTCTGTGTGCGGCTCTTTGCAGAACATTGGTAGGAAACTTTCCGAGACAACATTCCCCTGTAAACTGGTTCATAGTCTTCTAAAGCTACATTTTTATCCCCTAACACTAATTTGACTAAGGCTGCGCTTTTTTGCGCAAGGGAACTTGGCTTCCAAATCCCCCGGTCCCTTTCAGTGGGCTATATAATGTCGATTCACATGCTAATGACCCTGCTAATGACCCATTAATTCTACACCTACACCCCCCCACCCCCTACCCCTCAGTCCAAAATCCTTGGACCCAGTGCAAGCCTTGTATAACACATAAGCATTTATCGCTGCCAGGTCAAGCATGTTGTAGAACACGGCAATGGGCCGCACCGTATATAAATGTGCAATCTGGTCCATTATACCGGTATGTCAGTTGACCTCAGGTCATGTGACCTGTGTTGGTCCGTCAGTTTACCTCAGGTCATGTGACCTGAGTTGGTCCGTCAGTTGACTTCATGTCGTGTGACCTGTGTTGTTTTGTCAGTTGACCTCAGGTCATGTGACCAGTGTTGGTCCGTCAGTTTACCTCAGGTCATGTGACCTGTGTTGGTCCGTCAGTTTACCTCAGGTCATGTGACCTGAGTTGGTCCGTCAGTTGACTTCATGTCGTGTGACCTGTGTTGTTTTGTCAGTTGACCTCAGGTCATGTGACCAGTGTTGGTCCGTCACTTGACCTCAGGTCATGTGACCTGTGTCGGTCCGTCAGTTGACCTCAGGTCATATGACCTATGTCGGTCCATCAGTTGACCTCAGGTCATGTGACCAGTGTTGGTCCGTCACTTGACCTCAGGTCATGTGACCTGTGTCGGTCCGTCAGTTGACCTCAGGTCATGTGACCTATGTCGGTCCATCAGTTGACCTCAGGTCATGTGACCAGTGTCGGTCCGTCAGTTGACTTCATGTCGTGTGACCTGTGTCATTTTGTCAGTTGACCTCAGGTCATGTGACCTGTGTTGGTCCGTCACTTGACTTCAGGTCATGTGACCTGTGTCGGTCCGTCAGTTGACCTCATGTCATGTGACCTGTCTGTCAGTTGACTTAATGTCGTGTGACCTATGTTGGTCTGTCACTTGACCTCAGGTCATGTGACCTGTGTTGGTCCGTTAGTTGACCTCATGTCATGTGACCTGTGTCGGTCCGTCAGTTGACCTTAGGTCATGTGACCTGTGTCGATCCATCAGTTGATCTCAGGTCATGTGACCTGTGTCGGTCCGTCAGTTGACCTCATGTCGTGTGACGAGTGTCGGTCCGTCAGTTGACTTCATGTCATGTGACCTGTGTCATTTTGTCAGTTGACCTCAGGTCATGTGACCAATGTTGGTCCGTCACTTGACTTCAGGTCATGTGACCTGTGTCGGTCCATCAGTTGACCTCATGTCATGTGACCTGTCTGTCAGTTGACTTCATGTCGTGTGACCTGTGTTGGTCCGTCACTTGACCTCAGGTCATGTGACCGGTGTTGGTCCGTTAGTTGACCTCACGACATGTGACCTGTGTTGGTCCGTCAGTTGACCTCATGCCATGTGACCTATGTCGGTACGTCAATTGACCTCATGTTGTGTGACCTATGTCGTTTTGTCAGTTGACCTCAGGTCATGTGATCTGTGTTGGTCTGTCAGTTGACTTCATGTCATGTGACCTGTGTCGGTCCGTCAGTAGACCTCAGGTCATGTGACCTGTGTCGTTGTGTCAGTTGACCTTAGGTCATGTGACCTGTGTTGGTACGTCAGTTGACCTCATGCTGTGTGACCAGTGTCGTTGTGTCAGTTGACCTCAGGTCATGTGACCTGTGTCGGTCTGTCAGTTGACTTCATCTCATGTGACCTGTGTCGTTTTGTCAGTTGACCTCAGGTCATGTGACCTGTGTTGGTCCGTCACTTTACCTCAGGTCATGTGACCTATGTCGGTCCATCAGTTGACCTCATGCCATGTGACCTATGTCGGTACGTCAATTGACATCAAGTTGTGTGACCTGTGTCGTTTTGTCAGTTGACCTCAGGTCATGTGACCTGTGTTGGTCCGTCAGTTGACTTCATGTCATGTGACCTGTGTCGTGTCAGTTGACCTCAGGTCATGTGACCTGTGTTGGTCCATCACATGACCTCAGGTCATGTGACCTGTGTCGGTCCGTCACTTGACTTCAGGTCATGTGACCTGTGTCGGTCCGTCAGTTGACCTCATGTCATGTGACCTGTCTGTCAGTTGACTTCATGTCGTGTGACCTGTGTTGGTCCGTCACTTGACCTCAGGTCATGTGACCTGTGTTGGTCCGTTAGTTGACCTCAGGTCATGTGACCTATGTCGGTCCGTCAGTTGACTTCATGTCATGTGACCTGTGTCGGTCCGTCAGGTGACGGACAACAATAGGTCAAGCATGTTGTAGAACACAGCAATGGGCCACCTGCATGTGTCAGAACGCACCGTATATACATGTGCCAAGGACAAGGAGAGAGACAGTACTTGTAAGCAAAATAATTTATTTGACAGAACATCAGGGTTATAGGATAATCAGCACAGCAGAATAAGACAATTGTATGCATAAACTTGTTCTGGAGCAGACAAAGCTTTCCGTTCAGTGGATGTCCCAAAATGTTCAACTGTGAGATAACTTCAGGGTCTGTTATGTGTGAATTGGTCAGGGCCTCTCTAAGGGGGGAAGTGCAACTTACTTACCTGGTGGAAACATTGGAATGCAGTCTGGTGTGGTGGGGGTGTCTGAGTTGTGAGCACGCATATTTATAACAAAAGGCAGTTAATGGCCTACTAATGGTTGAAGAGAAGGAGGGGGTTTGTCCTCAGGATCTTGAAAATTCAGTCATCCTAGTGTTAAAACTTAATTACCCTGAACTATTGATCTCCCTTGGCTGTCCGGTTATGTGCGTTTCCTCTGCAGTTTGCAGCACTGTGATATTTATGTAAAATAGCCCACTGACATGAAATAAATGACAGGCAGGAAGTGGTGTTTTCCATGGACCATAAGGCAGTTTGTTCAGCTGTTTTGACTGAAACACCTTTATTGCAAAATAAAATGTCGGTTTCATCCCAACGCACACATGAAGCATGAACATGTGACTTACTATCGTCCGTTTCATTAACAATGGCATTTTCCGTCATCGTGGTCTCAAACTGGACAACAAATGTGTCCTTCGGTCCTGCTGGCCCACAGAAGGCTGGTTGATGTCCAAAAAATATATATACAGGTTACAACGGCCTCGACTTACGATGTTTCGGGGTTGCGAACGCCCTCCCATTGAAAAGCATTGTTCAAGTTACGCGGTTTATGCGCCTTTACATCAGAAAATACGGTACCAAAACGAAACTCAGCGGAAATTTACAGGAAGAGGGGGGAGCTTGACGCACGCTCAGTGGAAACTTACAGGAGGGAGGGGGGACTTGACGCGCTCAGTGGAGCAGGAGACCTCATTGTTTGGGACAGGCTGACTGGAGCAGAGGGGCTAATATGCTAACAGACCTTACTGTAAAACTCTGGACCGTGCGCAGAGACCTTATTGTTTGGAGCAGAGGTTTACGAGGCAGAGAGGCTATAGCTGAGCAACAAGCTAACATGCTAGCAATGAGCTAACATGCTAACAGACGTTGCTGTAAATGCTGTGGACCGCGTGAAGCTGCAGGACCAGCTCCCAGTAAGAAATTAACTCTTTTTGTTCCTTCATTATGGCTCCGAATGTATATGGTTTTTTTTTAATAATTATGTAGGGTAATGTGTTAGGATAGGCTAAGTGGTTGGTAAAAATACAGTACTGTACGTATGAGGTGCCGTTTGGACGTATTTTAATAATAATATAATAATTTGTCACATTTGTCATCTGTGTATGTTTCCCATACTTGACAGACGAAATTGGTCTTCTGCCTTTAACCCAACCACCACCAGGTGGTGCAGCGAGCAGCCGTAGTCAGCGCTCGGGGAGCTGGAGAATTAGATGTGCACTCATAGACACCCCAAGGTGTGTAGTGGCCGGGGCGCGAACCCGCGTCCTTCGGGTCCCAAGTCAAAAGCCTTAACCACTACACCATCTTCCGACTTACATGGATATTCGAGTTACGAACGGGCATAGGAACGGAATTCGTTCGTAAATTGGGGACCACCTGTATATGTTGAATCAGACCACTTCCTTGTCCATCCATCTGACATTGCATTACTCTTGCTGTTGTAATGTTTAATTGTAGTCTTGTTTTCTTACGCCCACTTCTCCGCTGCAGAATGGAGATAATTTCAAATAAAAATTCCATGCTGTTCGTGCGGCTCATCCATCAATCAGCCATTTCTGTGTCATGTCCAATCTTATTTTGAAAAACGCAGTATAGCGAGTCCGCGAAAAACTAACTGCAAAGTAGCGACGGACTGTACTACAGGTTTGCATTTTGACACATCACTTACCGGTAGTCATTTGAATGAAAACAAATGATTGGAACTGTTAGTGCGAAGAAACTTTTTAGACATTGGTGTTACTAGTTTGTCATTTATTTAATACTTATTCTAAATATATTTTGTAAAAATTTCACATTATGTATATTGAGTATTGCCTAGTTTCCAATTTCAAGAGTTTATTGTTCAGCATATCTGTAATAAAAAAATAAATCACAAACAAAGCTGAAGCAAACAGCACTACATACTGATTTACCGCAATTATGTAACCCCAGGTATTGATTTCTTTTATTTTTATTCCCCCAGATAAAGTTTTAATTTAGCATAAGGACCTCATCACATAAAGAGGAACAGTCTGCATGATGGCAGAGGAGATTTTCTCTCCTTGTTTTCACCACCTCCAGTCCAATCTGATGCAAGCGCAACAGTAGCAGCAGGGTTTGTGAAGGTCACAGGGAGCCTCTGTGCACATAGTAATGAGCAAAAAGTCATTGCTAATGGAACTGCAGTAATAAATATTGACACTACTGAATCATTACAAAGCAATGGTTGTGTATTTGATCAAGATCATTTGTCCCCCTCCAGCTTCCACTCATTATCTCACACGTCAGGATAATGTTGATGAGTCTGACACTTTGTGTCTGCACCTCGCCAACACTGTTACTCATTTCTCACACTTTCTAACCAGTCAACCACGTGTTAAAACTTATCATCAGAAAACATCATTTAAAATGGTTGGGGGTTGTTTATGTAAAGTTATTTCATTTTTATCTATAGCATTAAACTAAAACTTTTGTGCAACTACTTTAATATTGATGAATGAAAAAAAAGTGTAGGCCACCAAGGTAAACATTTATATGATTTCATTTCAATTATGAATAGGACATATTTTATTACCAAACAGAATACAGTAGTCTAATAACAACTTTAAAAATATTATACATTTCAAAATGAAATATATAATATTGATACTATATATATAGAATAGAATATATCTTTATTGGCATATTTGCACCAAGGTACTAAGTGTTGCAATTGTATATACATATATATATGATATATATATATATATATATATATATATATATATATATATATATATATATATATATATATATATATATATATATATATATATATATATATATATATATATATATATATATATATATATATATATATATATATATATATATATATATATATATATATATATATATATAATATATATATATATATATATATATATATATATATATATATATATATATATATATATATATATATATATATATATATATATATATATATATATATATATATATATATATATATATATATATATATATATATATATATATATATATATATGTATATATATATATATATATACCATACCATACCATACCATACCATTTTATTTATAAAGCACTTTAAACAGGAACAAGTCCACACCAAAGTGCTGGACAAACAAACACGCAACAGGCAACACAGACAATGAAGTACAACACGAAAAACATAAAAACATTGCAGATCATAAATCAAACGATCCAATACAAATCAGCTGGCATTGAAAGCGATGGAGTAGTAGTGAGTTTTTAACCGGGATTTGAAAACTGAGAGGGAGGGGGCCTGTTTGATGAGCAGCGGTAACTCGTTCCAGAGTCTTGGGCCTGCTACAGAGAACGCCCTGTCACCTCTGCGCTTAAGGCGAGTTTCTGGAACTATTAAGAGTACCTGATCCTCTGACCTCAAAGCACGTGGAGGGACATATGGGTGTATCAGATCCGAGAGATAGGCGGGGGCGAGACTGTTCAGCGATTTGTAGACATACATGAGAATTTTGAATTGGATTCGAAGATGAACCGGTAGCCAGTGAAGGGAGGCCAAGACTGGTGTAATGTGCTCTCTTTTGCGTGTGCTGGTTAAAAATCGGGCAGCTGCGTTCTGAACCAGTTGTAATCGTGCAATGGTGGCTTGACTGACGCCAAACAGAAGTGAATTGCAGTAATCAAGCCTAGATGTAATGAATGCGTGAATCACTGTCTCCAGGTTGTTTTTGGATAATATGGGCTTCAGCTTAGACAGACGCCTCAGCTGGAAAAAACAGGATTTGACGATCATGTTTACATGACTGTTGAGTTTCATGGCAGGATCCATTATCACTCCCAGATTTGTGACTTTTTGTTTTTCGGACAGGGGTAGAGCAGACAGGTCAATGCAGTGGTTTGAGGTTGTGTCATTGGGAAGGAACAATATGGCTTCAGACTTCTTATCATTGAAGCTTAAGAAATTTAAAGCCATCCAGTCCCTGATGTCAGCCAGGCAGTCGAGCAGAGGTTGAATAGAGCCTGTACCATTTTGTCTTAGGGGGAAGTAAATTTGACAGTCATCAGCGTAGAAGTGGAAAGGTATATTGTGTTTCCGGAAAATAGCACC
>JBBPBX010082293.1:0-15768 GCA_038048925.1 Garcialebias charrua | reverse complement strand
GTTAGAGCGTTAAAGATGACGCAACTGCTACCGCAAAAAGGTTTATTTTGTCTGTATAACTGACTGAGTTACTGCCATTTTTGTGTTTGCTTGTGGTTAACTTTAATAAGGATAATAATTACTTTCTGAAAGTTTCATTAAAATATGTCCAGTGGTTCAGATAGTTAGCTAATGCACCAAAAATTTTACCACCCCACCCCCATGACAATATTATATTGATTTGTCCTGCATTGTTGTATATTTGTGTATGACACACACAAAAAACAGTTTAGAAGTTTGCTTATTAGTTTGCCTTAAGTCCTGTTTCCTACTTGTGCTTTCAGTTCAGTGTCTGCTAGAATAAAGTGAGAATTCAAATCTTTTGAAATGGAGTTCTGTAGAAAGTCTATGACCACTTATTACTGTATCTGACCTGTTAGAGAACGCTCTATAATAAACCTGTTTGTAGAAATAAGGTATAGTCCCCGACTTACGAGCGCATCGACATACGGGGTTCCGGACTTACGAGCTGACTAACGAACAGTAAAGTTGTACAGAACATACAGAAAATACAGCACTGGTATGTGTTTTTAGATGAAAGTGTGTTAGCTAACAGTTTGTAAACAAGTTTCTGAGCATGTTTATGAACTAGTATGTACGTTTATGTTGAAAAATGAGTGCTCGTAGTAGCGCTTGCATAAATTTTCCGACTTACGACAGAAAATCCGGACTTACGAGTAGGGGTTGAACGAGTACATAATTTTTTAAACTTGACATTAACATAAAAAAGCTCGATTAGTGCTCGAGTAGTCAATGATGTCATAGAGGCAAAATAAATAAATATATAAAAATGCATAAAAACTTCATTATTTACCAAAAAAAAAAAAGACCAACAAAACATTGGGAGCATTTATTATGCTCCTATCATTTATCATACTGCAGATAAGTCACAGGAAAAACAAAACTATTAGTTTAATTATAATTATTAACTATTAATATTAAAAGTGAAAGTACCGTGCGGCGCTGAAACCGAAACTTAAAAAAAAAATGGGGCCACGCCACAGCCACACCGCACCACCGCCTGCAGTGCTGTGCAATTTAGGTTTACTTTTAGAGATTAATGTGTTTATAGGTTTTTAATAGAGAGATGAATATTTGTTGCGTTTTGTTTGTGAAACGAGAGAGGAAGCCGTTTCGGCCGTGTTGTATGTGACCTGCAATCCAACACCGCCCCCTCCTGTCACAATCTACGGTGGTGACAGAAGTTGATTAAATGAGCAGCAAAGCATTCTATAAAATTATAAACTGTTTCATAATAATAAAACACAACGCATTTTTACCTTTTTGACAAGACTGGACAAGCTCCATACATCCGTGCGCACAAAGGAATCCATTTTGAAGCGTCTACTAAAAGCTAAAAGCTACCCAGCGCTCGGTTTTTATCACGTGATGTGACGTACTGACGTTACCGCGACGTGATGACGTCACTACGGGTACTCGAGGTGGACAAAAAAGCCTCTATAGAAGTCAAAGCACTCGATCTGTCGATAACTCGGTTAATCTGTTAAAGCACTATCCAAAAAAGCTAAGTCTGGTCCTCTGGACATTCAAAAAACAGAACAAAACAAAGCAAAAAAAAAAAAAACTGTAGAAACGTTTCGTCTTTCGTCCGAAAGACTTCCTCAGTCTGAGAAGCTGAGTTCAGCTCAGTCTTATAAATAGCACCCTCCCACAGTGGATCAACCAGTTGGCTGATGACAGCCGAAACCAGCTGCTCACATGATCAAGGAGGACCATCAGCCTGACGATGGATCGTTAACACCCTGATGGTTGTTTGTTAAAGCACTACTTACGAGCGACACGTGTTTCGTGTTCCGACGTACGATATTTTGTCTTACGAGCACCTCGCAGGAACGGAACTCGCTCGTAAGTCGGGGACTACCTGTAATTTATTTCTGATCAGACTGAGGAGCTAACGGCTAGACCAGGGGTCTGCAACCTTTACGGTCAAATGAGCCATTTTACACCTTTGTTCACTAAATTAAAAGTGTTCAGAGCCGCAACAACCTGTCACAACTGTGGTTATCAACTGGTGGTCCATGGGCCACTTTAGGTTTTTTAGAGGGACCTTTTGTGGCCACTAGGGGTTACGTCATAAAGATAAAATAATAATTTATATTTTTACTATTTTAGACAAATGAAAAGACCAGATTCTTTTAAAGAGATGTTTTTTTTAATTATTAATAAAAACTATGAACAATGCAGACCTAGAAAGTTCATTCTCAATAGTCCAGGTATCAAATCCGCTCATTCTCAATCAGTTCATCTGGACAGTTTCTTTTTAGTAGAAACGTTTCACCCTCACTCCAGAGGGCTTCGTCAGTCAGAGCAGTCCAAAGCAAACTGAAGCTACCCCACCAAGTAAACAACTTAAGTGGACCAACCAGTTTGCTGTAGCCAAGATGGTTTCTGGGGGCTTGTCCCTCGTCGACTCCTCCCAGGCAGGCAGACATGTCCAAAGTGGTTCAAGACCAGAAAGTTCATTCTCAATAGTCCAGGTATAAAATCCGCTCATTCTCAATGCAGACCTAGGTTTTTTTTTTTTTATTGTGGAAAAATTAGTTAGTTATAAATAAAGCATAAAGTTAAAGCGGGTATGTTTTACTCCTTGTACTTATTCTAGTATTCACATATTTGCAGAAGAAATGACAGGAAAACTTCTGAAACTACCAGTTGTCCTTTTTTGTTGTTTTTATAACAACCAATAAAATTCAGTTTCATGTCAGTTTTGGTCAAAGCTTGAAAGAGCCGCTGCAGAGGGACCAAAGAGCTGCATGTCATGTGGCTCTAGAGCCGCAGATTGCAGACCCCTGGGCTAGACGTTAACATGGCTAAAATGAAAGTGCCGTCTTAAAACAACTTTGAAGATTTTCTTGAGTTTCATGCTAAGCCTATTTTGTTAACCTTTTACATTTCTGTCAGTTTCACATTACATAGTTATTTACATGGATTGTTGTGGTTGTTTGCAAGCACAAATAGCAGCAGCAGGGACTTCTGGCAGGAATTGTATATTATTTCTGATGAAACATTTGCAACATGACAAACTGATGGCTGTGGAAAGACTCTTAAAATAGTGTTTTACATGAATTGCTATGAAATCGTTGCGACTAGAGCTGTTTTAAGATGGCAGCCATCCACTTTGGTCTTGGCTTCACTCTGTTAGTTCATCAATCTGATGAAAATTTTACTCGTTTTTTTTTTTTCTTCTTTCCCAAACTGAAGTAATCTAAAATAAATAAGATGATGTTTGATCAGAAACTTTCCACAGAATCTCTCTTAAAAAGACCTGAATGCTCTGTAATTTTAAACGGGCCACACATGTGAATGTGAGCTGCGATAGTCTCAAGCATCAGTGTGGGGATCTGTTTGTGAACGTGTAAACATTATACCCCCTACTTCCTGTCATAATTCTCCTGAATAACTCGCTCTTCAACAGGAGCAGTCTTTGAACCTGTCCACAAGAATGTGTTTTCCAAGAAGCCTGGTTACCATCTTTGTAATTAGAGCTAAGGGCTGCCACCCTGCCGAGACTCCGAGCAGCTGTCTCTGATATAAAGGCCATCTCATCATCTGAAAATTATTAAAACAAATAAAACTGGACACATACACATATATTTAGGTGCATATTGTACTTTGAGCCTAATTAGCCATGTGGAAGTGCTAGAATTACCTGTGTTTACTCTTTTTGTTGTCTTAGACTGTGCAGGAGGAAGAGCAGGGAGCGCCTCGCTTCGTTTAAGGCAGCCGAGGAGGGTTTTAATGAGATGTTGTTTTTTTATTACAGAACTGAAGCCAAGTAGGGAGGTAGGGAAGAGTTTTGTGGAAGATGAGTTTTACTTCGAGTTGTGCACTGTGCGACCTCAGCCTTCCTTCGTTTCTAATTATTTTCTTTTCCACACTAACGGATGCTCTTTGTACACCGCCCCCTCCTATCCCTGGCCACCTCCAAAGCCCCTCTTGTATCACTCACCAGTTTTTCTTTCATCTGTTCCTGCTTTTAGCTCATAAAGCTATTAAGAAAATGAAGAGGTGTGAAGTGCTTCACTAGATACCCATAATATTGTTTGTTTTAGACATTAGAAAATTGGATGCTTAAACAAAATCCTCCTACGTTTTTAATTTTTTTTTTTTGCCGCTCAATTTAAAATGCGTCTAATTTCTTTTTATTTGCTTTTCCCCCCCTCTCTCTCTTCTCCATTTGCTTTAGATCGGGACTTCAGCATCCAGGTGAGCACGGAGCGACGGTCCTTCACGGCCGGTGAGCCGCTGGAGCTACGCTGCACCATCGAGGCGCAGAACGTCCCTGAGCGCTTCTTCTCGGTGTCGTGGGTCTTCAGCAGCTCACCGGTGGCCGTGGTGGGCCCCGGTGCCGTGCCTGTCCTGGGCCCCGACTACGTTGATCGTGAAGCGGCCGGTCTCGTGACCGTGCGTAAGGAGAGTCCCAACGTGCACCTGCTCAAGCTGCAGCGCCTGTCTCCCGAAGACGCCGGGAAGTACATCTGCCGAGTCACAGAGCGGGAGAAGACACCGACGGGGGACTTCATCGACCGCAGCAAGAGGTCCCGAAACGTCCAGATCACAGTCCAACCACTTAGTAAGTGATGAATCATGTGCCTGAGTTGTCCCTCCTTTCTGTCTGTCTTTCCAAAAGTGGTTGCACTTCCTCTATTGTTAGCTGTGAGTAAGAGGAAAGGGATAATGCTGCTCTTATTTCCTGATGTGTTTTCTGTTTGAGTGGACGGCTAAGGACCTGTAATGCAGCATTGTGGTTCTTCCCATTTGCTTGGCTTAGTAGAAGAGGGTAACACTATAGCAGGATAATGGAGAGCAGAAGAGTCCAGGCTGACGGAGCTAACAGCCATGAAATGAAAGTGTGGAGAAAGAAAAGAAGCAGAGAAAAGCGCCCGGCTCTCTTGGGTGTTGTAAGTGGTTCCCTGGACTAAATGAATGTCTTCTGCTGGAGCGGACCTGGAGCGGCTCAAACTGGGCTACCCAGTGAGGGTGTACTGGTACACCATTAAAATCCTAGGTAATGATTCTATCAGCCCCTCAGACATTTCCTGCTTTCATTTTAATTTGGGAACTTGCTCTGTTTCCTACACTTACTGTACCCGGTACCTCCACCGTCTGTGCTACGATCATAGCAAAGCACGATAAATAAAACTAGTACCGTATTTTTCGGAGTATAGGTCGCAACTTTTATCATTTTTTCAAGGCCTGCGACCTATACTCAGGTGCAACCTATATATGGCTTTTTATCACTTTCGGCGAAACAAATTTTTAAATCCAGCTCATTTCACAATTACCGTACGTTCATTTATTAAGGAAAAGTTCAGCTCAGACACATATTTGCTATAATTTTTATCAAACAAACAATTGTTTTTAAGTGTTAATCTTCTTAAAAGCCTTGCTGTGCGCTCCTGTGGCAGACATTTGCAGCAGAGCTAAACGTAGGTGCGAACTAGGGGTGTAACGGTACGCTAAAATCACATTTCGGTTCGGTTCAACTACAAGGAGAGCTCGGTTCGGTTTATTTTCTTTCTTTTTTTTTCGGTACAAATTTTTTTATTTTTTTACAAAATAAAGACTTACAAAATGTTTATTTTGAAAATGTGCCAAAAATATGTTTGTATTGTATTGTAGTAATAAATAAAAGTGACCCATTTGGATGATATTTTAAATAAACAGCACTCTACAATAAATAAACTATATGAACAATAATAAAAATCTTAATAAATGCAATAACAGTCAGAACCAGAACAATAAGCAGCAACAGACTGTTTACAATCTAACTAATCAAGTTTTTGTTCAGTAGCAGCAGTGTGGCTGTATTTGTCCTCATTACTGTACTCACAACTTCTTCTTGGTGGGACAGGTGGGACTGTGGGAACAGTTCAGAGTTCAGTTCAGTCATCACTTAGCTGCAGGTGGATTTACCTCTGTCACAGACTGGAAATAAAAAACAAAAGAGATTAAAAAAACAAGTTAATAAGATTATGATTTAAAAAAAAAAGATTATTTAGATAATAATAAAACAATACCTCTTGAACAATTGAATCTCTCACTCTTCATCATCATGGCAGGGCTTTAATCTGGTCCAGGGCTTGTTGTTGACAACATCAGTTAGTTTTTTCATAAAGAGCTGAACTTTTTGAAGTGTTGACGTGATGAATGTCTCATAGCGACGCTCAGCAACTTTAAAGCCTGCGCATATAACAACGTTCAGACTTAGATTCGAGATTTAAAAACTCATACAGCTTGTGTTATTGCTCTGGACCGCTGTGATTACCTGATGAAGTAGTTTTAATGCAGCTGCTGTTCACGTTCGGATGAAGTAGTTTTAATACAGCTGCTGTTCACGTTCGGATGACAGTTTCCAGCGCGTTCACGTGACGTGTTGCTGCTGCGTCACTCAAGCAGCTGCTGCGAGTCTTCATGAAACAAAGTCCACACAAGCTGCGCGTGCGCTCATCTTTTAACAAGAAAGCTATAACGTTCAAAAACAGGAGACCGCACGAGATGCTAACGGCTAAATGCTGCGCGTGCCACGCGAAAATAGCTCCGTGCTGAAACGCGCCCAGGAAATTTTGTTCCGCGGTGCATATATTCCCCTGTTAAGAACGTTTAATGAGTGAAAAAATAACCGAAACGGTACGCAGTTGGACCGAACCGAACGTGGTGTACCGAAATGGTTCGGTACACCCATTACAACCGTTACATGCCTAGTGCGAACTATACTCCGGTGCGACCTATCTAGGGATTTTTCCAATCTATTGGTAATAATTGGACAATGCGACCTATACTCCGAAAAATACGGTAATACTTCCTCTCAAATAGCCAACATTGCACACCCTGCCAAATTAGCTGAAAACCATGACTGGAAACCTACAGCGGTCTCTAGAGGTTATCCATGTAAGTTAGTTCTGTTTCCTCAACTAAAGACCTAAAGGCTGTTCATAGCACTTACACATAAAAGCTACTGTTAATGGGGAAGGACCTTTGTGGAAAAAATCAGCTGTTCTGTCATGCAGTACATGAACTGTTCTTTTATGCCTGATTTATCCTGCACATGCACACACACACACACACACACACACACACACACACACACACTCACTGACTCACATACTGTATGTGCTTCATCACTAATAGGTGGATTCAGTGTAGAGTTAGTAATAGGCTCCAACTGGGGTTGGAGTCAAGTTTAAGTGTTGTAGAAAAAAACTGATTCGCAAACGATGAAGATTTCATCAAATTTATTACAGAACTTTGGAAAACAGCAAGAACCACAGAGAGTCAATACATTTCAGAACTTAACATCATGTCCTGTTTGTGTTTCTGACCCGTTCTGACTTCCTGAAGCAAAGTTGTTGGTTTTTATGCACTGCCTGATACGGTTCTGCCCCCCCTTCGCCCTGCAGCCACTATCATATGAGCTGCAGGCAGAGACGCCAGGAAGTCACAGAAAACAAGCAACTCTCAAGGATTCCTGGAAAACGAATATCAACAGAATAAAGGGATGACAAACCATGAACTCTCCGCTGTCTTCTTACAGATAGGCCCATGAAAAATGATTATAATGTCAAAAATAAGAACATTGTAATATCTGTCTCAGCTCACGATGACCTTTTAATATAAAGATGATTAAAAATGGTATACTGAATGCAACAGGAAGCAGATCAATAAATAATATATTCTCTTCACAAGAGGTATGACGAAGGAAAGAAGAGTTGTAAACACCTCTTATAAATGAGTGCTGATGGATGAGTTTACATTTGCAAGAGAAAGCTCAAATGGAGTGTGCATCACGCTGATAGAAAGGTAAGTGCAAAGCAAATGAACACAAGAGAACTGCTGTTGATAGAAAATGCATTTTGAACAGCGAAAGTCAAAAGGATTTACTGGAGAGTGTAGGAAAGTGGAAAAACAAATGAAGTTCAAACTTTTTTTTTTTCAAGAAAATGGTAAAGTTGAAAACAGACTTTCTTCAGAAACTGAAAGTGCACCATAACTCATGTTCCCTGAATGAAGGGAACGAGGTGCAACATACTTGCTATGGGAATTGCGCCCCCGCGCGATTACCTGAAGGAATACATTCACGCCTTTATGGCAGGGGCGTCAGCGTCGCGCCAGAGGCCCCGCCCTCTGAGTATTGAAGCGGCTGACGCCCGTCCATCTTTCTCCAACATTGCACTTCACGGAGCTTTCAGCATTGAAAAGGGCCAGCTATGTTGCACCTCGTTCCCTTCCTTCAGGGAACATGAGTTACGCCAAAAATACACTACATGCGTTCCGGCTCCGCCCCGCTCCGGTCCGACCTCCGCAGCAAATACGCACCCATTATAATCAATGAGAGAATTTACACTGGCTCCGCACGGCGGCGGCGAGCTGCGCCGAGCGGACGGCAGTCCGTCAAAATTAGAAATTTTTCTATTTCTGCCGGACGCCGGAGATGTGCCGGAGTCAACTTTTGAAGATTACGTCGCACCAACAGGAAAAGGAACGAGCACAACTTCCGTATTTACAAAATAAAATCACCACGGGCGGACTTAATCCTAGCTCTATACGGATTTATTTGTACAAAAATGCTTTCAAACTATCATTTATGACTACGCCTACAAACGCAATACAAGAAATAAATAAATAAATAAAGTATTTTATTCTGAAATGTATTACATCACTTCCTGTTGCTCAAACCATGTCCTGTCGCTCATTTACGAGAGAAGATCAAGGCAGCAGTCTCTACTGTTGTTCTCCTTCTTCCACCGAATGAATTGTTTTGTTCTGACTTACTTATTTATCACTTGATTTATCGCGCGATCTCGCAATTCCCGCGCATGCGTCTCGGAGCGGCGCATCCAGGCGGACCTGAGCGGAGCGGAGGAAGTGGAAATTGGACTCGCTCAGCTGCGACCTGCGGAGCGGGGCGGAGCCGGACCGCATGTAGTGTATTTTTGGGGTTATGGCGCATAACTTTCAGTTCCCTTTCAGTCAGGTTCTCTCGGTGTAACATACTTGCTATGGGAACGTAATTCATTCACGCCCTTGAAATGCTCAGTAAAATGCATGTGAGAACATCCGTCTTAGAAAGACAGGCATCTCCCAGCTGCTTTCTACAAGGTATGTAGAGAGCACAGGCTAAGAGGAAAAAATGCCAAATGTAAAGAACATCAATTTGATGTTTCAACTGGGCATAAAGATAAACAACACCAGCTAGAGACAGCCTAAGCGTGCTCCACTAGTGTGAGTACTCGTCATCTCTTTTTTTATTTTTATATAGGGTACAACTGACAAGTGGAGCCCATCCCGATGTTGGAGATCAGTTAGGGAGAGGGGAAACCCTTCCATTAAACATCTCCTAGGTAAAACATATCACCAAGGGGTACCCTTGTGTACGTTGTTACTGTTTGTTTTGGGACAAAGCAACCACAGCCGTAGGCTCTCAGCCAGTTCCCTTCAAAGGCCAGGCTGAAAGCTGCCACAACCCTGGGTGTAGAAGCTGCCCACGTGCCCGAGTCAGCAGATCCCTGTGAGGAGGCAATTGCCATGGTATTCCTGATAACATTGAAATCAACTCCAGGAACCACAGTTTCTGTGGCCATCTGGGGGCTATGAGGATCAGGGAGAGAGCTCCCTGGCGCACCCGTTCCAGTGTTGCCCCGATCAGAGGGACAGGTGGAAAGGCATAGTAGAGCACCCCTGCTGGCCAATCATGTGCCAGAGCATCCATTCCCAATGGTGTGTCTGTTTCCCTCAAGGAGAAGTAGAGGTCACAGTGTGAGCTAGCCCTGCAGGCGAACAAGTCCACAGAGGCTCTCCCAAATCGTGACTAGACCTGTTCCACAATCCGTGGGTTCAGTCTCCATTCTGACGCCAAGAGAGGCCCTCTTGAGAGGGCATCTGCTCCATAATTTAGATCACCGGGGACATGAGTTGCCCTAAGTGATAAGATTCTTGGAGCATACCACATGAGCATCTTCTGCGTCAGTCCGAGGAGGGCCTGGGACCTTGTCCCTCCCTCTCTGTTGATGAAGGACACTGTGGTCCTGTTATCTGATTTCACCAGGATGTGCTGTCCAGCAACCAGACCTTTACTGAAGAAGTATTTTAATGACAGGAATATGGCCAGCAACTCCAGGAAGTTGATATGTAATCTCGCTTCCTGTTCATTCCAAAGGCAGCGGGCATTCTGATTTCTGCAGATCGTCCCCCATCCTGTTTTTGAGGCGTCCGTCGTGATTACTACACGAGATGACACCCTTCCCAGTGAGACCCCTTCCGTGAAAACGGACAAATCTCTCCAAGGTTCCAGGGCCTTTAGGCACTCTGAATCTATCCTAACCTTTCCTGCTTGGTTAGACAGGGCAGGTTGTGTCTGTCGGTGTAGCCATACTTGTATGGCCCGCATTTTCAGTAATGCGTGTGGCACACAGGGAATGGCTGCGCCAAGAGGCCTAAAAGGCGTTGGCACGTTTTCACAGGGACCCGTTGGTCTAGTTTAAATCTTTCCAGGCAACGGCGAATGGAGGAAACTCTTTCCTTCGAGAGCCATGCTCTGTACTGGACAGTGTCAATCTGTACTCCCAGAAATATGGTAACCCGTGATGGAGTTAGATCGCTTTTTTGTAGGTTTATGACAAAACCGAGAGAACTCCAGGTGAGAGATCACCCTATAGGGGTGTGACTAGGCCTGCCTTCTGCTTTCAGCCAGAATCAGCAGGTCGTCCAGGTAATTCATGACCCTGAGTCCTTGATTCCTAAGAGGGGTCAGGGCTGCATCCAAACATTTAGTAAATGTACGCGGAGCAGTCTTTAAACCGAAGGGTAAGGCTTTGAATTCATAAGTGTTCCCTTCTAACGCAAAACGGAGGAACTTTCTGTGTTTCCTCCACACGGCTATATGGAAATAGGCATCTTTTAAATCCATTGTACATGCGTAATCTCCTGGGGCCTCATGTATCAACCGTGCGTGCGCACAAAAACATTGCGCACGTCACTTTCCACGCAAAACCCCGTATGTATCAAAACTGAACTGAACGTGAATATATGCGCATCCAGGTACATATCCACGCAAGCTCCCGAGCAGGCGTACGCACGTTTCTGTGGTTCTTGTTCCTTTGGCGACACTTACAGGTGTTTCAGAGAAACTGAAGCCCCACAGTCTGTGGTTGACTTTAAGAGCGGCTTGAAGACCTTTCTTTTCAACCGAGCATACTTTACTCCTCATGATTCTACTTTTGATCTTAGCTGATACTGTTGTTGATTTTAATTGTTTTATTATTTGTCTTATTGACATTCAAATATGTTGCACCTTGTAGCACTTTGAGATTTCCATTAATGAAAAGTGCGTTATAAATTGAATTCATTATTATTATTATTATTATTATTATTATTATTATTATTATTATTATTATTATTAACTGTTCATGATGTGAAAATGATTAATATTCCCTCCAAACACACGATTAACAAGTATTACATCCACATGACGCAGTGAAATAAAGGACGCGCAAAGTTGTGCCAAAAATAAATTTAACAGGAACGGATTCATTCAGCCTTACTGGAGAATATAATAAATAGTGTAACACGCAGAGCATTTATTTAGAAACAGATATAATTTTCTGATCTAGGATATGGCTTATCAGCCGTTTTCAGAAATAATCATTTTTCAGTTTGGCACTGCTGCTGCGCTCTGGGGAGCCGTGCATCACGCGTGCATACAGAAGCAGCGGTCAAACTGTTCCACAGAGGGAGCTGCAGGTCGATCGGGACTGTGCAGTCCAGTCCACACAAAGCCGGATCATGTCCAATGGAATGTCTCATCCATATGATTCCAAAGGCTGAGTGGTCGCGCTTGGAGCGCGCCGCGCGCACCCTCACCGGTGTTGACACGGCAGCTGGAGGTGATTCATTATCTGCGTTTATTGTAGATTTCTCCAAAATGACACGTGAAAGTACACCTTATATAACTTGTAGGAGAGTAAAAGCTTCACAGACAGACTGCGCACAGGGCTGCGGGGCGCGCAGCGTCTGGAGACGCCAACATCACGTGATGTCATGAAATGTCTCCACCAAGACGCACAGACTCGTTTCTTCACATCATCTACATAAACAAAGATCTATGTTCTAGCAAACATCCAAGTAAGTTCCTCTGTGTTTACAGTAATAATGGTAATAAACTCGTGCGCAAAGTTAATATTTCCACACAGAATGAATGAATGAGCCGGTTCGCGCACCACAGCAGGGTGCGCGCGCACACAAATACCGACACACAATCACTCGTTCTTTGCATGATGAACACATTTTATTACTATTCTTACTTAGGATGTTTGTCCTCACTCATATTATATTAAATTCATTATTTTCCCGAATCTAGAAATCATTTCTGATCGCGCAGGGATCAAACAAACATGTCCTTCACACATGCAGGAAGTAATTTGCATCTGTTTAACATATGTAAATGAAGGCGTGTCAGGGGAGGTGTCTCACGTGCGCTCAGTTCCACGTCAATTGTGATGTACAAAAGGAATGTGCGTGGATTCAGGTGTACGCTCAGTTTGATACATCCGGATCTTTTTGTGCGTGCACACATTTCTGGGTTTGACCGTACGTCACTTTCCAGTGAGGAATCCACGCAAGTCTTTGATACATGAGGCCCCTGGTCTCAGAGACTGGAGAACTTGCCGCAGTGTAAGCATCTTGAATTTAAATGTTTTAATTATTTTGTTGAGTGTCCTGAGATCCAGAATCGGTCTCAGGGAATGATCCTTTTTAGGCACCAGGAAGTACTTGCTGTAGTGGCCAGAGTGTAGTTTGCATCCTGAGACCAAACTAATCACTCCCTTTTGCAGCATCGTCGAAACTTCCTCCCTCAGCACGTGTGCACGTGTAGGGTTGATCTTAGATTGCAGCACCCCTGTGAAGTGGGGCGGTCTTTTTGAGAACTGCAACTTGAGCCCATGACATATCGTTGTCATGACCCAATCATTTGGTAGACACGCCTTCCAGGCTTGCGCGTGCGCGCTGAGCCTGGACGGCATGTTGAATTGCTGCTCGTCATGTTTTAGCGCTGGAGGGGTGGCCTTTGACCCCTCTCGCGCCTTTTCGAGCAGGCTAGTCGGCCCAACAAAAGACATTGCGAGATCTGACCGTCTCTGGCAGAACTCGTGTATCTTACTGTGGTTCATAGTTTGACCACATGGTTTGTGTTTTATAAAAATGGGACTTGAGTCAAGAAACCAGGGCAGCCTATGCTTTGGTACTTTTATTTTTGTACATGTCTGAAACATTGTTTGTTTTGTTTACACATACAGTAGGCGAGTCATGTTTGGTGCTCGCACACGTCACCAGCTCCTCATAGTTTTTTACGAGTAGAGACTGGGATCAAAAGGTTAGGTTCCCATACCGCGTGGGCGGGCTAACCTGTAAAATTGTCAGTTCGTCCTGGTTCATCAGGCCCGAAACTGGGTTTCGTACGGGGTAACTGAAGAGGCTCTCGACCGGTACTGGGAAGTCTTACTGTCACCAGCGGGTCTCTTCCGTGGGAGGCCACGCATGTCTTCCTTTGGGGGAGCAAAACTTTTCGTCGGCAACCCCTCGCGGAGGGCTTCCGCTTGTTTGCGTCTTTGTTCCAGCCTGACCTGAACGCGTTCCAGGGCTCCCCCGAAGAGTACCGTCGACTCGATCAGGTGCTGGAAGAAAGTGGACCTCTGGATTTCCGGGAGGTCCGACAATGTTAGCCAAAGATGGCGCTGGGCGACAACTATTTCTGCCATTGCCTTGCCTTGGGAAATGGCTATTGTCCCCATCATGCGGAGCATGAGGTCAGAGGCACGGCAGGCCTCCTCCATGGCCTCCGTTGTGGCCTACTCTTTTTTTATTACCTGGATATTCTGCAGTTTTTTTTTTGGTCAGGTACGCCTGCACCATGGTTGATGCATTCATTGCGCAGCCGTGAGGCCCTGAGCCCTGTAGAACTTTTCAAGTTATTTCTCTGAAGCATGGCAGGCCCTGTTGGTTAGCGCTGGTTTCGTCCCTGTGGCTGCGGGGCCCAGGTGAGCCGCCAGAGTCTCCTCTATCAGGGGTGCGCTGGCGAGGCCCATTGTCTCCATTCCCACAACATCTAGGAGTCGGGATAGTGGCAGCGTGATGGGAGCTCCGGGTTCCACCCAGGAGCGTTTGAGCTCCATGAGGAAGTCTGGAAAAATGGGCATCTTTTGCGACGTTGTCAGCTGCTTCGCATAGAAGTAGTTTCCCGCCAGCCTCGTAGCCTGTTGGCGAGGCGTGGGGTCTGGCCACGTGACCTGCAGGGCGACAGCTACCCTATGGCACAGGTCGAACAGAGCAGGGACCGACAAGTCCGGTTCCAGTAGGATTTGCGCCAGGTTCTGGGAGGAATCCACAGTTTCTCCTTTGTAACCATATTCGGCGTCTTGGTCGGACACTTCGGGCGTCGAGTCCTTGACGGCAACTGAGGAGTCCGACACATTGTCCTCTCCGACTCGACCGTTGCATTCCAGGTCCACGTTTTCGAGCTCCGGTTCGGGAGCGAGCGGTTTAGTGCGATGTGCGACCTTCAGCACCACAGTCTTAGCCATGGATTTAGCCAACGCGTCCGCGCGACGTTTCCTCACTACCGCCGACATTCGACGGCAGTGGGAGCAGGAGTTGGGGAATTCCAGCACTTTCCTCGCGTGCAGAATTCCTAGGCAGACAGGACAGGCCTCGTGGGTGTCCGTCGCCGAGAGGGAGTAGCCATATCCGCTGGGGCATGGGCGCGAGCAAGGACTCGTCATCCTGGTTTTCTTCTTCTTTGTCCTCCGTTTTCCCTTCTCGGGAGCCATGTCCAGAGACGAGAAGAGTAGAAGTTGGTCCTAGTTTCCTTTTGTTCTAAGTCATCTTCTCTGTCGTCTTGCTTTCGCTGGTTAGCCTGCTAAAGATTAGCAGGAGGTTGTGACGCAGTTAGTGCCGTCGAGCGAAGCAGCTGCGGAAAGAGGAGAAACCTTTGAGGTAAGTAGAAAAACGCTGGATTAGCTTTTGCCAGTCCAGCAGTACGCAGGAAAATTTCTCTGTACGCTCAGTGTAGGGAGCAAGCTCACCTCAGTCGAGCGATGCGACGACAGAGAAGTCCCACAAAGTTCAGGTGTTAAGCGAGGTGAAGGGCAAAAAAGAGAAAGATGGACGGGCATCAGCCGCTTAAATACCTAGAGGGCGGGGCCTCTGGCGCGACGCTGACGCTCCTGCTGTAAAGGCGTGAATGTATTCCTTCAGGTAATCGCGCGGGGGCGCAATTCCCATAGCAAGTATATTGCACAGAGAGAACCTGACTGAAAGGGAACTAGAGTTTTATGCAGTGGTGTAGTCTACATTTTTGTAGTGGGTATACTGCAGTTAGTTTTACGTTCAGCGTTGGACACCATTGAAGCCACTGATCGTGATGTCCAACGTAAAACTAACTTTAGCGCAGTCGGTCCGTATAATGTGCTTAGAAACAAAAGTAAACTGGTTGGTACAATGTAATCAATTTATTTCGATTTTTAAACATATTGAACATTTCCAAATTCCAAAAGATAATGTACATGTATACCAATAGATTGTTACGGAAGTGTTTAACTGCCATTTACCATATTCATTCATTCATTCATTCAACCTTTATTTATACAGGCTAGCCTCGTTGAGTCACGGGGACTCATTTACAAGAGGGACCTGTCTCACTCACACCAAACAACC
>JBBPBX010082292.1:0-15768 GCA_038048925.1 Garcialebias charrua | reverse complement strand
AAGGGATCCTCCAACGAGAGCACAATCCCGGTAAGTGAACCTTCAGCAACAGGTGAGGCAGAAAAGGCCCAACGAGAGAGCCTCCTCTGCGAGCTGAAACAGTCAGCACTCACTGAACACTACCTACCACAGGTAGTCAAAGGTGTTGAGATCCAAGGATCCCACACCGATGATGCTGTTCTGTCTCCTTGGACGGAGAAATCAGCGATCAGCCAAGCTTTCTATGGAACCTTGGTTAAAAAACAGTTGGGTCTAGAAATGAACAAAAAGGCTTTCCGCTTTTCGTTAGACCCCAACGATAAACAGGTAATGACCGCAAAAGGGATCATTGACCTGAAACTAATCTGGAACCAACGAGAACTGGATCACCCATTCCTCGTGGTCCCGAACTTACCACATGCAACCTACATAGGCTCCGACATTTTGGTAAGATTAGGTGTCCGAGTGGACATCAACAACAATGTACTGTGGTCACTAGACACAGCCACAAAGGAGTCTCCTGTGCTAACCACAGAGAACCTTAAGGCTGGACAGACCATTCCAGAGGTCTGCCAGATTGCTAACAGCCATAACACTGCGGTACCACCTCAGGTTATGAACAAGCCGGTGATGTGTCACATCATGAAAGGACAAGCTATTAGCACAAAACAGGCATACTTTCAACCATCTCCTATGTTTTTCAACTTAGGACTGTCCATGGAGGCCACATGCCAAGTGACCCTCGACTGCAGAACCACGACTGTTGCTGTGTGCAACACAAGCACAGAAGAGGTACTGATCCCAAAAAACACACAGCTAGGATGGTTGATCTCTACTGATTTTCATGATTTTGAGCTAAGCATTCCATTTCTGGGAGGACTCCCAGAAAACTTGATCCCAAATCAACACACGGGGCAAGTCTTGTTCACGAAACCAACACAGGCCATAGCTCTTTTCTCCCCCACTGAGTCCGACCAGGACACTGTCCGCAGGTTCGGTTTCAACAAAGGAGACAGTCTATGCCCCCAAACTTACAGTGCACTACCTGTTGACAGGTTTTACGACACTGAAGGGGACTCACTGGAGCTCCCCAAAGAACAAGAACCCCTCTCAGTTGCTTCACAGATTGACCAGGTGGTCGCCCAAGCCGACGCCCTGAAAACTGATGAAGAAAGGGACAAACTTCGCAAAGTTCTTCTAAAATATGAGAAATCATTCTCGACTGACTCGATGGATTGTGGGTTGACCACGCTCCACACAGTGAGCATCCCAACCCCGCCTGATGCTCCCCCTGCATTTGTCAGACAATACAAGATTCCTCTGGCAGCACATCAACCTATCAGAGAAATCATTAATGACCTGTTAGAAAAAGGTATCATCCGATACTGTAACAGCACTTACTCTGCGCCTTTATGGCCGGTGTTAAAACCAAATGGTAAGTGGAGACTCACTATAGACTACAGAAAGCTAAACAAACAAGTTCCCTTATCCAGATGGCCTATGACGCAGCTCCAACAGGAACTGCCCAAGGTCACCAATGGTAAGTACTTCTCGACCCTCGACGTCGCCTCTGGTTTTTGGACCATCCCTGTGCGCGCCGAGGATCAGTACAAACTAGCTTTCACTTTTGGTGGCCGTCAATACACCTTTAACAGGTGTCCCTTTGGCTACGCTAACTCACCTGCAGAGTTCAACATCTTCTTGAACAAAGCATGTCCAGACGCCCACGAGCGTGGAACACTGATCTACGTGGACGATGTCCTTTTGAGGCAGCCAACACTGGACTCACATTTGGCTGAGATCGACCACGTTCTGAATCAGCTGACAACTGCTGGTGCTAAGATATCACTGTCAAAATGCCAATGGTGCAGAACCAAAGTGGACTACGTTGGCCTACTTGTAGGTCCTGACGGAGTACAACCACAGCTGACTCGCACCCAAGGCCTCGACAATCTCAAAGTCCCCACCAATCTCAAAGAACTACAAAGTTTTCTGGGCGTGTGTAACTACTCGAACCAATTCATCGAAAACTATGCGGACCTTGCGAAACCACTGACTGAACTCCTTAAAAAAGACGTACCATTTGTTTGGACTGACAAACAGCAACAGGCAATGGACGCTCTTATAAACAGGATCAAGTCAGCCCCTTGTTTAGTCTACCCAGACTACAACAAAGAGTTTTACTTGGAAGTGGGCTTCTCAGCTCATTGCATAAGTGCAGGTCTGTACCAGATACACGACAGAGACAAACGTGTAGTAGCCTACGCCAGCAAAACGATGGCAGGCCCCGAGTTGAGATTCTCAGACTGTGAGAAAGCTTTACTGACCACAGTGTGGGCAGTTAAACATTTCTCCAGCTACATTGGTGGACAGAAAATCATTGTGGAAACACAACACCAGCCAGTGACTTTTCTTAACAGTGAACGCATCAGAGATGGTGTGGTGACAAACTCACGTGTTGCAACGTGGCTCATGGCGCTTCAAAGTTTTAACCTAGACATACGTTATGGTCAAAACAAGAAGTCTCATCTGGGGACGGACTTGGCAATCTGCCAGAAGTGTACACAAGATGTACCAGCCACCCAGCCGCCGGTTGAGGTAAAACCCCCAGTAACTGTAGACCCAAATCACCACTTCTTTGATGACAATATCTGCAAAGATATGACAACATTGTACGTGGATGGATCTTCATTCCTCCGCGACAAAATCTGCAGAGCAGGTGTTGGAGGAGTTCTCCTCCAAGACCAAGAGCAGATAACTTTCAGCTACAAATTAGGATCTCAGACTTCTCAGTACGCTGAGATTGCAGGAATCCTAATAGCTCTCCAGATGGTAGTAGAACGCTCCATCAAGACGCTAGTCATCTGCACTGACTCTAACTATGCTCGTTTGAGTTTCGCTTGTCACCTCGCTGTGTGGAAACAGAACGGTTTCCTAACAAGCGACAGAAAAGTGGTCAAACACAAAGAGCTTTTCATAGCGTGTGATCACTTGGTGACATCACACGACTTACAGATCTACTGGAAGAAAGTTCCAGGACATTCTAGAGTCCCAGGCGATGACAAGCACTACAATGACATTGCAGATTCCTTAGCCAAAGAAGGAGCCGACGAAGGTCCTCTATGGTCCTTCGACCCCTCCTGGTTAATCAAGACTCTGTCAATACAACCTACAGTCAGGGTAATGGCAGTCACACGTGCACAGGCCGCAGCCAGACCTGCTGACAACGCAGTCTCTGTACGACCCGCACTGACTGACCCAGACATCATCCAACTACAGAAGTCGGATCCTGCTATCAACTCCATGATACTGTACCTGACTGATCCAGACAAAAATAGTCCGTCTAAAGACGAACTGGATTCCGATCCAGACCTTAAAGTCCTTTATCAGCTGCGCAAACAGCTAAAACTAATCAAAGGCATCCTAACTTTCGCTCATGGACCAACGTCCTCACCTGTGTTCGTGGTTCCCCATGACCAAAGGGGGGTGATGTTAGTTCATGCCCATGATCTCCCGTCCGCAGGACACAAAGGAGATAAAGCCACGCTGACGGCATTAAAACAAATTGCCTATTGGCCTGGAATGAAAAAGGATGTCAAGGACTACATTGAAGGGTGCGTGGTCTGTGGCCAGTTTCAGCCAACCAGACCACTTCACAGAGCACCACTGCAAAGCAGAGGCATTGCATTCCCATGGTCTGACCTCCAGATCGACTGGGTTGGACCACTCACTAAGAGCTCTAGAGGAAATAAATATTTTCTCACGGTAACCTGTGCATTTACCAAATGGGTAGAATGCCTACCAGCTCCCAACGACACAGCACAAACCACTGCTATGTTGTTAATGAATCATATATTCTCAAGGTTTGGACTTCCCCTTCGGGTGAACTCAGACCAAGGTACACACTTCACAGGTGAAGTGATGAAAGAACTGTGGAAGACGCTAGGCGTCAAGGCCAACTTTCATGTCGGCTACCACCCACAGGCTTCAGGCCAAGTAGAGAGAGCAAACAGAACTGTGGTGAGTATTTTGAAGAAATACGTGGCTGCAAACCACAAGGACTGGGACGTGAAACTCCCTCTGGTCCTCATGGCCATAAGAGCCACTCCACACACATCAACTGGCATCTCTCCCTTCGAGATGATGACCGGTCGACAAATGACTCTCCCTCTACACCTGTTGTACCAACCAGGCGACGCCGCCATGGCGACAGCCTACACCACACAACAATACATGAAAGATTTGAATGTACACCTCAGAAACACTTTTGCTTTCGCCCAGAAAAACCTGGAAAAATCCGCTGAAGGACGCAAGGCGTACTACGACCAGAAGGCCTCTCATAATGAACTCCAAGTGGGAGACAGAGTCTGGTACTATACGTTCGCCCCAGCAACCGGGAAAGGAGGGTCCGAGACCGGAACTCTCGCCCGCAAACTAATGCCCAGGTGGACTGGACCTCATCTGATAACAGACAAAGTGTCCTCAGTCGTCTACGAAATCAAAATCAGCAAAGGCCGCAAAGAGCCAATTGCTAAATGGGTACATCGAAATCAGATCAAACCTTACAAGGCGTTCAATGACTCCACAAAAGACAAAGATCTCACAAACTCACCGACTTCATGGGATAATAAGGTCGTCCAAACACAAGTTAGTAAATAAACTAATCAGGTTTAAACTACCGTATTTCCACCCTATAAGTCGCATTGTCCAATTTGAACTTAGAAACGCTAAGCCTAACACCCACAACAAAAACTAATCTTAACAACCGTTTAAATCCACGAGATTTAATTTGACCTCGGTCATAAAGTTGAGACCTGTTTTTCTTGTGTGTTGCACTTTGGAATCTGACGACAAGAGTGTGTCGAAGCAGTGAAACGTTGTTTCCTTGTTGTTTAGTCATTACTGTTGTCATTAGTTGAGATATTGTTTTGGTTCTGAACACTCCCAGCCAAAAAGGTTTTGTATTAACATTGGTTAATGAATGATATGGATTTAACTATGCCAACATACAGTTCGTTTTGTTAAATCTCAATCGTCGAAGAGTCAATGTAGTTTAAAGCTACTCAAGGTACCATAAACTACACTGGTCTCACAATTTCTAAATTGAACCGATTCGATCGTTTCTATTCTAGATTGTCTATTCATTTTGATGAGTCTCGCCATAGACTTCAAAATTTATTAGGAATACCAAATCCTACGTCGTTCGTCTAAAAGACAACAGACATTTAGATCAAACTATATTTCATTTTTATTTTAGTTTAACCTAAACTAAGTAATGAATGGAGGAATAGTTTGGAATTAGAGGCCTTCGTTACAGAAGCCCTCCAAAATTTTATAGGTACAAATCCCTATATCTAATTTTACAGAATTGATCCACCCCTTAATTGGTAATTGTAGCTGATCTAAACCATGATAGCTTACATACCAGGTGCATATAGGTAGGGCCTAATGTAAAATCCCAATCATAAGCCCACCTAAAAAACCACATAATTGCATGACACATAGAACCAGAGTGGCACTGACTGGAAACCAACCAGCCAACAACCTTCGATGTGGGGACCTGCAGCTCCAACGCTTGGTCTTCAACCTCCATCCAAGGGTCGCCTCCTCTGCGTCAATCGAGGGATCCCCTCTACATGCTGATTATGAAAACAATTGTTGCTGATCAATCAACAAAACTAACCATTGTGGAATTACTGCTGTTATGGACCTACCCAGGGTCAAATTAAGGTTTTTGAACTGTCCAGTGATGACCTTTACTGACCTCTCAGTAAAGCAAGACATTTACTACAAAATCATTCATTTAGCTATAATCTGATAAATATAGTCACCAAAAGAGACTATTTCTATCTTTGATTTTATTCTAATGTGATCAAAAGAATAACTTTTGTCATTTTCATGATGTGTGCTTTTAAGCTGTGTTATTCTGTGAGAGTTAAACTGTGTTCACTGCTATGTTAAAGGTGAAATTGCGGGTCACAGAGACCCGACTGTTTTGTTTAGAAATAAGAAGACAGTTTAATCCGTTGTTTTTCATGAACAAGGCTCCAGCTGCTCTGTCTTTTCCTAAACAATTTCCCTCTGCTGCTGTAACCTTGGGTTCTGATAAGACAAGTGAACTCCTCTCTTTGTGCCTGCTCTTTAAGTTCTAAACTGTGCGAGAACGCGCCAGAGAGTTGCTGGGAACTTCCAAAGAGATGTGAACTTTCCCAAGAGCTGGACACGTGTGGTCAAGAGCTAACGACCGGCGTCTTCAGCTAAGGACTGATAACAGGCTGTTATGAGTCTACTTCGAACAAGCCGAGCTCTAAAACTTTGTTTATTCCCTCCTGGAATAAGTTTATCTTGAAGTCAGAGGCCAGAAGCTGCCACATGTTTCTGACGGCTGACGCGGATCCGAGGAGACGTTGGAAGTAAACGACCAGTTCAGACGTACGAGGGCCGGAAGGACTCTGTGCACCTGGGAGGCTGGTAATATCTTTATCAGACGCATCGTCAAAAGGTAAAGCTGTTTACAAACGTACCTGGGATTTAGCCGAAGTCGGATGGAAAGTGTCATCTCTGGTTACACTCGAGATAAATAACTTAATCTCTCCAACCTCTTATTCCTCCTATTTCTTTTCCCTCTCAACCTAAGCTGGAAACTATATTTTAAGCTGAAATGCCCCTCAGACTAAATATGTGTAACATCTAGTATTTATGTCTGTTGTGTTAAATCAAGTGTGCTGACGTATTTGAATTGAAAGAAAGTGAAATCATGTCAATCAAGTGTAATGGTGTTAATTTAGTTGATTTATTTTAAATAAATGATAGTGTCTCTTTGACATATCAAACTAAGTTAACGTGTCCATTGTCACTTAATGGCATCCTTGGGGATGGGGTCCAACACGAAAGGAAACCTTGAACTGTCTTTGATCTTGAAGTAATCCAGCAAGTGGAAAAGAAAAATCAAAAATTATAATCCCATAAAGTTTTGGAAATTCCATACTGTTCAGAGGTAATCCCATTGCGAAAAGCTTTTAATCCTTCGGAAAACAAAGTCTGTTAACTCTTGGAAAACAAAGTCTGTGATCCTTTGGGAAACAAAGTCTTATAATCCACAGCGGTAATTCCATAGCAGTAATTCCACAACGATTAGCTTTGTTGATTGATCAGCACCAATTGTTTTCATAATCAGCATGTAGAGGGGATCCCTCGATTGACGCAGAGGAGGCGGCCCTTGGACGAAGGTTGAAGACCAAGCGTTGGAGCTGCAGGTCCCCACATCGAAGGTTGTTGGCTGGTTGGTTTCCAGTCAGTGCCACTCTGGTTCTATGTGTCATGCAATTATGTGGTTTTTAAGGTGGGCTTATGATTGGGATTTTACATTAAGCCTTACCTATATGCACCTGGTATGTAAGCTATCATGGTTTAGATCAGCTACAATTACCAATTAAGGGGTGGATCAATTCTGTAAAATTAGATATAGGGATTTGTACCTATAAAATTTTGGAGGGCTTCTGTAACGAAGGCCTCTAATTCCAAACTATTCCTCCATTCATTACTTAGTTTAGGTTAAACTAAAATAAAAATGAAATATAGTTTGATCTAAATGTCTGTTGTCTTTTAGACGAACGACGTAGGATTTGGTATTCCTAATAAATTTTGAAGTCTATGGCGAGACTCATCAAAATGAATAGACAATCTAGAATAGAAACGATCGAATCGGTTCAATTTAGAAATTGTGAGACCAGTGTAGTTTATTGTACCTTGAGTAGCTTTAAACTACATTGACTCTTCGACGATTGAGATTTAACAAAACGAACTGCATGTTGGCATAGTTAAATCCATATCATTCATTAACTAATGTTAATACAAAAACCTTTTTGGCTGGGAGTGTTCAGAACCAAACAATATCTCAACTAATGACAACAGTAATGACTAAACAACAAGGAAACAACGTTTCACTGCTTCGACACACTCTTGTCGTCAGATTCCAGTACGCTACCCACGCTGCCCACTCTGGGTTTCCTGTTGTTTAAGAATTTCGCCTTGGGTGCGCGACTTTTCTTATAATCGTCTAGTTGGGCTTGAAGCGATTGGACTTGGCGGAATAGAATCGCAACTATACCGGCTAGACCGCTAACTACAATGGAAAGCATTACTATCACGACTATGATTAGCGTGTCAGCGCTGGACCATGCGTAAGTGATGGGTGGAAGCGGAGTTCTGGTTTCAGATTTGAGAGTCTTTAGAACCTGGTTTATTTGTTCTACATCGACGATTTTAGTTCCTTCGAATAGGATTTGCTTTACGGTACCGGGGTCTATCTGTAGGCTCATGTTTGCGAGGTACTCAGGGTATTCTAGAGTCGTTTCCCACCGTTCAGGATCGAGATAATAAAGCGTCAGATCACCAATGTGTATGGTTTTTCCTTTTGGGACTCTAATCCACATTGTTTTATCTGGTAGATTCAAATGTCGAATGGACCCGGGGCGATCATAGACCATGACTGCATTTCTGTCGGGAGTGTTGACCAACCACCGCGACCCAATCCTTTCTGCTTGGGCAGCAGTGACCAGGTGGCGCGGGGTTATGGTCGTTGAACACTTTGAGTTCTTTAGAATCGGGGTGATTCCGCAAATGCCTGCGGCATGATTCCACATAAAAGGTCTACTTGTACACAGGTAGTGTATCTCGTGAGTGAGGGTACACATCTGGAGGTTTGGAGCTAGATAGGTTGTGGGGTCGCTTTCGTGATAAGCAACCACTTTTGGAGTATGGATTTTGATGTGATTCTCACCATTCCAATTTCCGACATTAATGACATCTTTCAGTCTGTAAATGTTGTCCATAGAGACGATAGGTAGATTGATAATGAACCCGAATTCGCATTCTCGATGATCAACATAAATCGGGACCGCGCTACCGAGAGTGTAAGCCAGTTGAGCCTGGATTGATCTCACTTTTTCTTTTGTAGCGGTGTTAAGGATGTCTGTTACCATGTCTAGAGAGACTAGATAGGGTGGGATTCTGCCTGTAACTAGCGCATCGACTGATGAGCTGATATCTCTAAGCATGTCAGCAAGGATACTATCTATCGCATGTGCGAAGGCATAGTCCCATTCTACCTTGCGTTTTAGCTCATTAACCATTTGTGCGACGACCTTGATTTCTTTGGTGTGAGTGTTCAACACTAAGACGGTCTTCTGAACCGTTTCGGTCACGTGAGTTAACTGTGTTTGTTGCCGATCCATTTGTGTTCTGATCCATGGGAATTCCTTCTGTATGTCATTAACGTGTTGTTTTAAGGACGTTATGCTGACACTGTTGATTGTAGACAGACCTAAGCCAAAAAGAGATCCAATGGCGGAGGCAGCATTGAGAAGCCCACTAAGGACACTCTTTTTTCGTCTACGCGTTCCGCTCAGCTCTTGTTGTGTGAGGGTGAACTTACGTAGCTGCTTTAACATGTGTCGGGTTTGACCTCTTGCATTCTGGATTGGTAAAGTGTACCATGTTTCGTTAGTCCATTCGTCTTTGATTTTGATGTGCTGATTGATCACCGTTTGGGGATCGAAGCGGACGAAGACCTTCCGAGTGTACAGCTGACAATCTGTGACGAGCAGTCCGGGTTGGTCCCTAAGACTGATGCCTGAGGTGGGTCCAAGGGTCACAACCTCAGCCTGTCCTTCTTGGATGGTTCCCAAGAGGGTGAAGATTACTAGGAGTGATTTCATTGTGATCCTAGGGAGACACAAAAAGATAGGTCTTAGTTTCTTAATAACAAATGGCACGTTAGATCCTGTTGATTTAAACGTTTGTTAAGATTAGTTTTATGTCGTGGGTGTTAGGCTTAGCGTTTCTAAGTTCAAATTGGACAATGCGACTTATAGGGTGGGAAATATGGTAGTTTAAACCTGATTAGTTTATTTACTAACTTGTGTTTGGACGACCTTATTATCCCATGAAGTCGGTGAGTTTGTGAGATCTTTGTCTTTTGTGGAGTCATTGAACGCCTTGTAAGGTTTGATCTGATTTCGATGTACCCATTTAGCAATTGGCTCTTTACGGCCTTTGCTGATTTTGATTTCGTAGACGACTGAGGACACTTTATCTGTTATCAGATGAGGTCCAGTCCACCTGGGCATTAGTTTGCGGGCGAGACACTGGACAAAAAGGCCTAATATCCGGGGAGATACAACATTATGAAATTGTCCGTATCTGCCACATATCCAATATGTTTCCGGTGGTATACGGGGAGATCTCATCTGTAACAGATCTTAGTACAGGATATCCCACGCATACCCATCTGTGATAGATCCTAGCACTGGATATTTTTCTGGATCCTCATACATGATAAATCCTAGTATAGGATATTTTCGGGATACACATCTGCGATAGATCCTAGTATAGAATATTTTATGCATACCCATACTTGAGAGATCCTAGTATCGGATATTTTCTGGATACTCATATGAGAAAGATCCTACTACTGCATATTTTCCAGATACATATCTGTGATAGATCCTAGTATTGGATATTTTCTGGATACCCATACATAATAAATCCTAGCATTGGATATTTCCGGATACAAATCTGTGACAGATCCTAATATTGGATACTCTTTAGATACACATCTGTGATAGATCCTACTATTGGATATTTTCTAGATACCCATACTTAATAAATCCTAGTATTGGATATTTTCCAGATACCCATCTGACAGATCCTCATATTGGATATTTTCCGGATACCCATACACAATAAATCCTAGCATTGGATATTTGCCGGATACACATCTGTGACAGATCTTACTATTGGATATTTTCTGGATACTCATAGATAATAAATCCTAGTATTAGATATTTTCCGCATACACATCTGACAGATCCACATTTTGGATATTTTCCGGATAACCATACATAATAAATCCTAGCATTGGATATTTACCGGATACACATCTGTGATAGATCCTAGTATTGGATATTTTCCGGATACCCATACTTAATAAATCCTAGTATTGGATATTTTCCGGATACACATCTGACAGATCCTCATATTGGATATTTTCCGGATACCCATACATAATAAATCCTAGCATTGGATATTTGACGGATATACATCTGTGACAGATCCTAGTGTTGGATATTTTCCGGATACCCATACTTAATAAATCCTAGTTTTGGATATTTTCCAGATACACATCTGACAGATCCTCATATTGGATATTTTCCGGATACCCATACATAATAAATCCTAGCATTGGATATTTGCCGGATATTTATCTGTGACAGATCCTGGTATTAGATATTTTCCGGATACACATCAGACAGATCCACATATTGGATATTTTCCGGATATCCATACGTAGTAAATCCTAGTATTGGATATTTTCCGGATACACATCTGTGATAGATCATAGTATTAGATATTTTTTGGATACCCATACATAATAAATCCTAGTATTGGATATTTTCCAGATACATATCTGACAGATCCTCATATTGGATATTTTCTGGATACTCATACATAATAAAGCCTAGCATTGGATATCTTCTGGATACCCATACATAATAAATCCTAGTATTGGATATTGTCTGGATATGTATATTTAACTTTTCATTAATTTTCATTCAACCTTTATTTAGTCAGGTAAATCTTATTGAGCCTCATGGGCTCATTTACGAAAGCGAACTGCTAAAACTAAAGAACGATGAACAGACTACACTTGCTTATTGTGTGTGTGTGTGTGTGTGTGTGTGTGCGTGTGCATGTGTGTGTAAAATGTTATCTTTACACAAATCCTAAAGGATTTTCTTTTTCTATCAAATGTATATTACACAGATAGGGGATGTGTCAAAGATGTCAAAGATTAGCAACAAAACTGACCTTAGTATCAAATACTCCCTGTGGTATCCCTCATGGCCAAAACTATTCCATTGACCACCAATTAAAATTAAAATTGATTTTATCTCTCTTTAATTAGCTTTAAACTCTACCATTCAACAGTTTTTTCCATTGTAAGAAATCCTTGTATTTTGAGATTATATTTTATTGCATCATGAAACCACCAGGGGTCACTAAAAGTTATCTATTTGCAGGTTTGAAATTATTTCTGTTAATCAAAATGTTGATTTGGAGTGGATGTTAAGAATTTATTTAACTCACACATACACAAAGAAAAAAAAAGGTATATCCACTGGTCGTCATGAAGCTCCATGAAAAAGCTCACCATAAAATAGTAGTTAAACAGAACTTGTTTCCCCACAGAATCCATTGTTTTGGATCTTGTTCAAATTGAATTACTATTTCATTCATTTAACCTTTATTTAGGCAGGTTAATCCCATTGAGCCTTGAGGACTCATTTACAAGAGAGACCTGGTTACAAACAAAGAATGATGACAACATCAAAGGTATGCTGGTGAAGATTCTCAGTCGTCCAGGACATGATAAAATCAAAAAGGCGTTCAATACAAGATCAACTCGACTTTATTTGTTGCAAAAGACGTTTCGACTTTTTCAATTCACGCTGGACCGAGCGCCGCGCCACGCGCGTGTGCTGCGCGTGGGGGGTTCACAGCAGAGCTCAGCGTGAAGCAGCGTGTGGCTCCAACATTTTCGCTCCAAATACTTGATGTCATTTGAGCAGAAGCAGGGCGGAGCGTTTACCTACGGGACAAATTGAGGTCGCTGATTGGTCATTTGCTGACAGCCTACTGATTTGATTGACAGGTTGGGAAAGGCAGAGGGCTGCGCAGCTTTGTTCTGTGTTTATATGTTAATAAAAAAGTCCTAAAATTTAAAATTAAAACAGGGAGCGCTGGTCCTTCAGCCCACACAGCAGACAAGCACACCAGGAAATGTTTAGAACCTGCGCATCCACGTTGGACATGACTTTAGTTCACTCGTGACAAGTTCATTCATTCCTCCTCATCGGAGGAGGAAGCGAATGGTGACCGCTTCAAGCGATCACTTGACTTTTGGCAAAAAAACAAAAGAAAACCCAAGTTCAGCGATGAAGAAGGGATATTTAATACATTTGTGTAACATACAAAACAGTCCACCACCAGGGCAGTTTAATATGAGACAACGCGCGCGCGAGCGGTCGTAAAATTTGAGCTTGGCGCGTTCGCGCGAGCGTTCAAAGGCTTGTGCAACAGCGCTTACACGGCGCTGGCAGGGCGTGGCGCAGCGCTCGCTCCAGCGCAGATCTATGCCTCGCCCTTTACAACTCAGTTTTGGGGTTGATTCCCAGACGGGAAGCAGAGGTGTCTTGTCTGTGAATTAAGGCCCCAGTATAGCTTTGCGTTATTCCAAGCGCCGCGGCACGTCCAGGGAGCGTCGTGGGAGCGCCGCGGAACAAGCTTTTGATCACGGGCGTGAACGCGCCAAGCTCAAATTTTACTACGCCTACGCGCACGCGTTGACAAACTGCCTCGCACCGAACTGTTTTGATACACAAATTTATTAAATTCCTCTTCTTCATCGCTGATCTGGCATTTTCTTTTGGTTTTTTTTGCCAAAAGTCAAGTGATCACTTGAAGCTGTCACCATTCACTTCCTCCGAGGAGGAGGAGGAATGAATGAACTTGTCACGAGCGAACTAAAGTCATGTCCAACGAGGCTGCACCAGCATATTTCCTGGTGTGCAGGTCTGCTGTGTGGGCTGAAGGAGAAGCGCTCCCTGTTTTTATTTATTTTTTAAAACTTTTCATGAACATATAAACACAGAAAACCGTTGCGCAGCCCTCTGTCTTTTTTCGCTCCGCCCTGCTGCAGCTGCTGGAGCCTGCACTCCAGAGAGCTGCGCTTGCACAGAACTATATTATGAACTTATAGGTCACTCTATGTTCCTCCCTCTTTTGGAAATAGGTATTGACTATAGCCATTTCCATTCTCTTGGCAAAATCCACTACTATCTGTCCTTCCTGGTTTCTTTCCTTGATACCAAACCTACCCATCACTTCCTCATCCCTCTGTTTCCTTCACCTAAATGTCCATTCAGGTCTGCTCCAATCACCACTCTTTCCTCCCTAGGAATACTCTCTATCACTTCATCCAAATCTTTCCAAAATTTATCTTTCTCCTCCGCATCACATCCAACCTGTGGAGCATAACCACTGACTATGTTTAGCATCAGACTTTCTACTTCTACCTTCAGACACATCACCCTATCTGACACTCTCTTCACCTCTACTACATTCTTTGCCAACTCCTCCTTCAGGACCACCCTAGCCTGGCCCTCGCCTTCCTGCACAGCTCTGCTCAATTCTCATTTCCCTTCACTGCACAGTCTGGGACTTCTCTCATAGACCAGGATTTCTCTTGTAGATTTTTTTTGACCAGACCAATCAGAGAAGGGGCGGAGTTTTTGGCCCCTAACCCACGCCCCCACCTGTCCCAGCGCAGCCAGCGAGCATTCGCATGTTCTCATTCAAAGCGATGCAGGACTGTTGTATAAATGACACAAATGTATTAATCTCCCCTTCTTAATCCCTTATCTGGAGTTTTCTTTTGTTTTTTTGGCCAAAAGTCAAGTGTTCGCTCCCTCCTCCTCCTCCTTCTCTCCCTCCGCTGATAAGGAAATGCCCCCACCTGTCCCAGCGCGCAGCCGCATGTTCTCATTCAAAGCGATGCAAAGCGATGCAGGACTGTTTGATATGTGACACAAATTTATTAATTTCCCCTTCTTAATCCCTTATCTGGAGTTTTCTTTTGTTTTTTTTCCCAAAAGTCAAGTAATCGCTCCCTCCTCCCTCCTCCTTCTCTTCCTCACCCTCCGCTGAGTGTATGAACAAGGAAATGACAGGTTGTCACGAGAGAATTAAAGTCAGGTTTTAAGTTGCTGCCCGAGTCCCATCAGATTTCCTGGTCTTCTGGTGTGTTGGACCAGCGATCCATGGTTTTATTTTATTTTATTAGGACGTTTTATTATCATATAAACACAGAATATACAACGGAGCGAGAGAAAATTCAGCAGGAGGTGGAGCTGATGTCAAGTTCAGAAGACCACGGGGGAGCAGCCATCAGCAGAGCCCACGCCTCCAGCAAGAATTGATTTGACCTGATTTTATCTTCAAATGGTGTACCTATTGAGTTTGTTGATTCCTATAAATATCTGGGTATCCTGATCGATTCACATCTCTCTTTTAAACTCCACGTGGAAAACCTAGTAAAGAAACTGAAAGTTAAACTGGGTTTCTTTTTCAGAAACAGATCATGTCTATCACTGAATGTTAGGAAACGCCTTGTATCTGTGACTTTCCTTCCCTCCATTGATTACGGTGACATTCTCTACATGAATGCTCCTACAAGCACCCTGCGGATGTTGGATGTTGTCTATCATGGTGCACTAAGATTCATAACTGGTTGTGATTATCGTACCCACCACTGCACCCTGTATTCACTGGTTAACTGGACATCATTAATAATAATAATAAATAAATATCACATTTTTGTCATCTGTGTATGTTTCCCATACTTGACAGACGAAATTGGTCTCTGCATTTAACCCAACCACCACCAGGTGGTGCAGTGAGCAGCCGTGGTCAGCGCCCGGGGAGCTGGGGAGAACCTCACGCAGACTCTTCCACTGGTACATTTTCATCTTCAAATCACTTCTTGGTCTGCTGCCCTCATACATCTCCTCCTACATGTCTTTGCGTGAGTGCAGCTACAGCGTGCGCTCTCAGGACATGATTACCTGCAGTGTTCCGTCAGTGAGGACTGAACTTGGAAAAAGGGCCTTCTCCTACTCCGCTCCTGCTTCATGGAATATCTTACAAAAAGATCTGAAGCTCTCGACC
>JBBPBX010082291.1:0-15768 GCA_038048925.1 Garcialebias charrua | reverse complement strand
TTTAGCATTTTGTGGAATACAAGAGCAATGCAAAGAGATGTAGAGATTGTATTTACTAAAATGTAGTCATGACAGTCTGATCCAAAATGTAAAAGGTATCATGTATTCCCTTTTTACAGTACTAAGAAAAAAACAGGTCAAGAACTCTACATTGATTCAAGAGAGATAATGGTCCAATTTAATGAAGTTTAAAACAAAACACCAGTGTCTGAAGTTGAGCTTTTTGTTCAAAAAGTTTGTAAAGGACCAATTGTTGTCTTGTCCTAATGAATTCATTTTTTTAAACAATCATGTTGTAGAATTTCACTTTTTTGACGGTAAGCCTTCGGACAATAATAAACAGTGCACGACGAGAATGGGATTCGAACCCATGCGTGCAGAGCACAATGGATTAGCAGTCCATCGCCTTAACCACTCGGCCACCTCGTCTGTTGTTAGACACATCTGACCACAATCAGTTGTTAGAAATATTTGAACGCAATACACTTTCACCTTGCAATAGATTTAGGAGAAATACATTCGGATGGCTATTACAAACTGGATAGACCTTACAGGTATTTCTTGCTTGTGAGGGAAGTTACTTCAGATGCTACAACGATTGCTTGTTTCATGACAACTTGTGGCTTCAATGGCCCTATTTCACACTACATCACTTACCAGGAACATTAAGAAAGAAAAATCCTTCACTACTAACTGACAACTGAGCTCTGAATTAAACCACGTACAAAGCATACTGTTTCATGCCTAATACGATCAACACATCATCTGGGTCCAACTGAGTCCTTTCTGATGTTCACTGATAAGTATTGTCTAAGCCATATTTTGCAAGCATCTTACTTCTTCTGAGGTGCCTACAATTATTTGAATCATACATCTCAGACGGGGAAAAAGCACTAAGATTTAGTTAAATGTCTAGATTTTTGAATCAGAGTTGTTTTTCTAAAATCAGAAATATTTGGTTATATGTATGCTCATATCCATTTTGAACACTTTCAAAGCACACTAGGGTTAGGATTATATCCTTATAATTTCTTGTATGATTCTTCAGGGTAATTAGCTCAAATGGTAGAGCGCTCGCTTAGCATGCGAGAGGTAGAGGGATCGATACCCTCATTCTCCACAAACTGGGCTTTTGTCTTAGCTACTGGAAAAGGAAATAAGGTATATTTAGGTTAGCATGTTGTCCAAGAACGTGCAATCTCATGTCTGCCTGAATTTTCACTTTGTAGCGTTTCTTGCTTAAAGGAGACCACATATAGGTATTTAAATTTTTTATGTTATGTCTGTGTGCTATCTTGAAAATATTAATTCATTTTAATACACAACATAATTCTTAGATAATTAATTATACCCTTTTTAATTCTGCCATTTTTAACTTTCGTTTTGAACGACCGGTTTCTTGAAGTCCACGCCCTTCAAAGATCTGTTTACGCCCTCTGTAACAGCCAGTATCTGTAATGTGTTGTTGTTTTAAAATTAGCTCTTTTTTTATTACTCATTTGACTTACTGTTAGTGCTAGCTTAAGATAACTTACCGAAACCCGTCTGAGCGCGCCGCAATTAGCTGCTCCTTTTAGCATTAGACCACCCGAATCCGATGCTAATGTTAGCTTGTTCCTCTTCCGGTGTTCGCCAGCTCCGCTCGTTGCACGCGGAGATTTTGGGAGTTATCGCTGTTCCAGTCAAGACAACAAAGTTCACCAAGTGTCTCCCGTAAATTAATCCGTAAGGAGAAGGTCCTCGCTGCTGCGAGGCTGCTGCGAGGGCAGCAGCGAGGCTGTACAGTTGAAGCTCCGCTCCATCGCGCCAGAAGAGGGTCCCGTTGCCGCTGGTCCCTACGCCGGGGGTCCGCTCGTTTAATTTTTGACGGCTGCGCGTTGGGAGCGATCGCAAATACACTAAAAATTGAACTAAAACATAAAAATAACAATTATACTTTATTTATAAAGCCATTTAAAAAAAACACAGCTGCAACAAAGTGCTGTACACATGAAATTAAGAACATATAAACAAAAGATGAGATGAAATCATGAAAAACAACAGTCATGTGTTTAATACAGAAGTGGGTTGAGCCTAACCAGGGGTTGCTAGGTGAGGGGCTGGACTCAGGTTTGAGGTGATTGGCTACGGCTTGTGACGTCAATAACTGCAGGAAGTGTGAATCCAGGTGTATTTATCAAAAATAAATAAATCTACTTAGAGTAAATAAACCACTGGGTGCATTTTTTTGGCACAAGGACTGTTTTTTTATGAAGTAAATACCCAAAGTTGAGTAAAAAAAACATTAAAAAGTGAATTTTGCATCTGTGGTCCCCTTTAATAAAACATAATTCTTACTCATTGGAAATGCAGCAGTAATCTTTTCTCACAATCTATACTATGTAAACATGGGCTTTAGTCCAACGATGTACTTTTAGCACTATGTAAGAATTAAGAGGAGGTCAATATTAATACTGACCTCTTTATCCTTAATTAATTTACTTATTCAGATTGAATAGTAAATTCACGGATTCTGTTCTTTTTCAGTTTACCCAATATTTCTGTGATCTTTATGATGGATAAATACACAAAGCCATTAAGTGACAAAGACGTTAACTTAGTTTGATATGTCAAAGAGACACTATCATTTATTTAAAATAAATCAACTAAATTAACACCATTACACTTGATTGACATGATTTCACTTTCTTTCAATTCAAATACGTCAGCACACTTAAATTTAACACAACAGACATAAATATTAGATGTTAAGCATATTTAGTCTGTGGGCTCTTTAACTTAAAAAATATAGTTTCCAGCTTAAGATTGAGAGGGAAAGATTTAGGAGGAGAAATATGGAGGAAGAAAAGTTAAGAGTCAGGGAGTTATCTTGATGTGTTTAACCAGAAACATGGCAGTTCTCCGGCCGATTAAAGCTACACGTTGGTACCCTTGGCAAAGCATTTGACGACTTGTTACCTCGTGAAGATGGTCAGTCTCCCTCGGTCCAGTTTGGTCAGTTCGTTTACCATTCTCAGCGTCTCCAGACGTGCGCCTTGACTCGAACCGAAGTAACGGCAGCTCCTGGTGGTGTTTCCAAGATAAGACGTTCCTTAAAGGAATGTCAATAAAAGAGAGCTTTTCACGGCTTGAAATAGATTTATAACAGGCATGTTATAAATCTTTTAACTGAATGACGTGTCCTTAGCGTGTGACTAGACGATCATCAGTTCTTTGGAGAAGACCATGGTTTGAGGCTTACTCCAGCAGACTTCCTAGAGAAAGTAAGATGTGAAGGTTTTAACTGAGACGTGACCCAGAAAATGTGTTCTTTCTGATTGGCCGAATGGCATCATAAGTTGATGTGAGGATGACATCAACATGTTGAAAGGGGGTCAAAAGATTAGTTTGTCAGAAAGATAAAGTGTTAGTTTCAGATGTCAGCATTTTATCATAAAACTGATTCCTTTGCTTTAACACTTTAACAAAATACTGTTGGTTTGATTAAAACAACGTCATTAAGCATCACATATGGGACCTATTAATGATAATAGCTTGATTATTAAATAGGACAAAAACAAAAGTCTTTGGGTGTCTAGATTGTCCTGAGCTCAAGCTAAAATGAATGAGATAAAGTGTTCCTTTTATCTTCACATGCAAGTTCGAGAGGAGAGGAGAAATCCTCCATGTACAACATTTTGAATTAAGCAGAGTATTTGATTTATCTGACATTAAAATGTACTGATGCTCTTACAAATAAAATTATTCTTTTGATCACATCAGCCTAAAATCAAAGATAGAAATAGTCTCTTATTGGTGACTATGTTATCAGATTATAGCTAAATGAATAATTTTGTAGTAAATGTCTTGCTTTACTGAGAGGTCAGTAAAGGTCATCACTGGACAGTTCAAAAACCTTAATTTGACCCTGGGTAGGTCCACTACATCTCCCCCCTTTTGGAAGCCATCGCCAGTCCTTGGGGATGGGGTCCAACACGAAAGGAAACCTTGAACTGTCTTTGATCTTGAAGTAATCCAGCAAGTGGAAAAAAAAAAATCAAAAATTATAATCCCATAAAGTTTTTGGAAATTCCATACTGTTCGTAGGTAATCCCATTGCGAAAAGCTTTTAATCCTTTGGAAAACAAAGTCTGTTAACTCTTGGAAAACAAAGTCTGTGATCCCTTGGAAAGCAAAGTCTTATAATCCACAGCGGTAATTCCACAGCAGTAAATCCCCAACGATTAGTTTTGTTGAATGATCAGCAACAATTGTTTTCATAATCAGCATGTAGAGGGGATCCCTCGATCTGACGCAGAGGAGGCGACCCTTGGATGAAGGTTGAAGACCAAGCGTTGGAGCTGCAGGTCCCCACATCGATGGTTGGAGGCTGGTTGGTTTCCAGTCCGTGCCACTCTGGTTCTATGTGTCATGCATTTATGTGGTTTTTAAGGTGGGCTTATGATTGGGATTTTACATTAAGCCTTACCTATATGCACCTGGTATGTAAGCTATCATGGTTTAGATCAGCTACAATTACCAATTAAGGGGTGGATCAAATCTATAAATTAGGTATAGGGATCTGTACCTATAGAATTTTGGAGGGCTTCTGTAACGAAGGCCTCTAATTCCAAACTATTCCTCCATTCATTACTTAGTTTAGGTTAAACTAAAATAGAAAAATGAAATATAGTTTGATCTAAATGTCTGTTGTCTTTTAGACGCACGACGTAGGATTTGGTATTCCTAATAAATTTTGAAGTCTATGGCGAGACTCATCAAAATGAATAGACAATCTAGAATAGAAACGATCGAATCGGTTCAATTTAGAAATTGTGAGGTCAATATAGTTTATGGTACCTTGAGTAGCTTTAAACTACATTGACTCTTCGACGATTGAGATTTAACAAAACGAACTGCATGTTGGCATAGTTAAATCCATATCATTCATTAACCAATGTTAATACAAAACCTTTTTGGCTGGGAGTGTTCAGAACCAAACAATATCTCAACTAATGACAACCGTAATGACTAAACAACAAGGAAACGACGTTTCACTGCTTCGACACACTCTTGTCGTCAGATTCCACCTTACTGTCCGTGCCGGCTTGGTTTCCCCTAGACTCACGTTTGTGACGCCTAATCAGATCTAGTTGAGCCGCATGATCATCGAGTCGGGCATGAAGAGATCGTACGTACTGAAATAGGATCACAATAATTCCGCCCATAATGATGGATGGGATCAATCCCAGCACTAGACTTAACGTGTCCGCGCTAGACCATGCATAATTAATTGGTTGAAACCGGGTTCCAGTCTCGGATTTGAGGGTCCTGAGAACTTTGTTTACAGGTTCCACATCGACGATTTTAGTACCTTCGAACCGGAGTTGTTCTATGGTTTGAGGGTCTATTTCCAAACTCATGTTTGTGAAGCACTCGGGTACCTCAAGGGCAGTTTCCCATTGCTCCGGACGGAGGTGGTAGAGCGTCAGTTCACCAATGTGTATAGTCGTCCCTTGGGGGACATTGATCCACATTGTATTGTCCGGTAGAGTCACAAGTTGGTTGGCCGCGGGATGGCCATGGACTATCAACGCGTTTCGTTGGGGAGTGTTTACTAGCCAATGCGAACCAATCCTTTCCGCTTTAGCGGTTGTGACCTGGCGTCGAGGTGTTATCGTCGTCGAGCATTTTGAGTTATCTGGAACGGGTGTGACTCCGCAAATGCCCGTGGCCTTATTCAAAATGAAAGGCTTACTTGTACACAGGTAGTGTATCTCGTGGGTGAGAGTACACATCTGGAGGTTTGGAGCTAAGTAAATTGTGGGGTTATCGTCATGATAAGCGACCATCTTTGGGGTGTCGATTCTGACGTGGTTTTCACCGTGCCAATTTCCGACGTTAACAACGTCCTTGAGCCTGTAAATGCCATCAGAGGGAATGATGGGTAGATTGATAAGAAACGCGAATTCACCCGCTTTGTGGTTGACGTAAATCGGGACCGCGCTACCGAGAGTGTAAGCCAGGTGAGCCTGGATTGGTCTCACTAGTTCGTTTGTAGCGGAGTACAGGATGTCAATCACCATCTGCAGGGAGACGAGATAAGGTGGGATTCTGCCAGTAGCTAGTGTATCAACCGTCGAGCTGATATCTCTAAGCGTATCAGAAAGGATCCCATCTATCAAGTGGGCGTTGGCGTAGTCCGATTCTACCTTAAGTTTTAACTCATTGACCGTTTTTGCAAGGGTCTTTATTTCTTGGGTGTGAGTGTTCAAAACTAAGACAGTATCTTTGACGGTTTTGGTCACCTGTGTGAACTGTTCTTGTTGCCGATCCATCTGTGATCGGATCTTTGGGAACTCATCTTGTATTTCATTAACGTGTTGTTTTAAGGTTGTTATGCTGACCGTGTTGACCGCGGACAAACCTAAACCTAGAAGGGATCCGAGAGGAGAGGCTGCGAGGAGTAGCCATCCAATGCTACGAGTCTCTCTACTACTAGCTCCACTCAGCTCCTGTTGTGTAATAGTGAACTTGTGTAGTTGCTTTAACATGTGTTGGATTTGTCCTTTTGCGCTCTCAATCGGAAAAGTATACCACGTTTTGTTGGACCATTCTTCATTGATCCTAATGTGTTGTTTAACCACCATTTGGGGATCAAAACGAACGAAAACCTTCTGGGTATACAGATGACAATCTGTGATGAGCAGACCAGGTTGATCCCTAAGACTGATTCCTGAGGTGGGTCCAAGGGTCACAACCTCGAGTTGTCCTTCTTGGAGGAGTCCCAAGAGGGCGAAGATTAATAGGAGCAGTTTCATCGTGGTCCTAAGGAAACACAAACAGACAGATCTTAGCTTTCTAACAGATGTTGGGTTATGCGACTTATAGGGTGGGAAATACGGTAGCTCAAACCTGATTAGTTTATTTACTATCTTGTGTTTGGACGACCTTATTTTCCCATGAAGTCGGTGAGTTTGTGAGATCTTTGTCTTTTGTGGAGTCATTGAACGCCTTGTAAGGTTTGATCTGATTTCGATGTACCCATTTAGCAATTGGCTCTTTGCGGCCTTTGCTGATTTTGATTTCGTAGACGACTGAGGACACTTTGTCTGTTATCAGATGAGGTCCAGTCCACCTGGGCATTAGTTTGCGGGCGAGAGTTCCGGTCTCGGACCCTCCTTTCCCGGTTGCTGGGGCGAACGTATAGTACCAGACTCTGTCTCCCACTTGGAGTTCATTGTGAGAGGCCTTCTGGTCGTAGTACGCCTTGCGTCCTTCAGCGGATTTTTCCAGGTTTTTCTGGGCGAAAGCAAAAGTGTTTCTGAGGTGTACATTCAAATCTTTCATGTATTGTTGTGTGGTGTAGGCTGTCGCCATGGCGGCGTCGCCTGGTTGGTACAACAGGTGTAGAGGGAGAGTCATTTGTCGACCGGTCATCATCTCGAAGGGAGAGATGCCAGTTGATGTGTGTGGAGTGGCTCTTATGGCCATGAGGACCAGAGGGAGTTTCACGTCCCAGTCCTTGTGGTTTGCAGCCACGTATTTCTTCAAAATACTCACCACAGTTCTGTTTGCTCTCTCTACTTGGCCTGAAGCCTGTGGGTGGTAGCCGACATGAAAGTTGGCCTTGACGCCTAGCGTCTTCCACAGTTCTTTCATCACTTCACCTGTGAAGTGTGTACCTTGGTCTGAGTTCACCCTAAGGGGAAGTCCAAACCTTGAGAATATATGATTCATTAACAACATAGCAGTGGTTTGTGCTGTGTCGTTAGGAGCTGGTAGGCATTCTACCCATTTGGTGAATGCACAGGTTACCGTGAGAAAATATTTATTTCCTCTAGAGCTCTTAGTGAGTGGTCCAACCCAGTCGATCTGGAGGTCAGACCATGGGAATGCAATGCCTCTGCTTTGCAGTGGTGCTCTGTGAAGTGGTCTGGTTGGCTGAAACTGGCCACAGACCACGCACCCTTCAATGTAGTCCTTGACATCCTTCTTCATTCCAGGCCAATAGGCAATTTGTTTTAATGCCGTCAGCGTGGCTTTATCTCCTTTGTGTCCTGCGGACGGGAGATCATGGGCATGAACTAACATCACCCCCCTTTGGTCATGGGGAACCACGAACACAGGTGAGGACGTTGGTCCATGAGCGAAAGTTAAGATGCCCTTGATTAGTTTTAGCTGTTTGCGCAGCTGATAGAGGACCTTAAGGTCTGGATCGGAATCCAGGTCGTCTTTAGACGGACTATTTTTGTTCGGATCAGTCAGGTACAGTATCATGGAGTTGATAGCAGGATCCGACTTTTGTAGTTGGATGATGTCTGGGTCAGTCAGTGCGGGTCGTACAGAGACTGCGTTGTCAGCAGGTCTGGCTGCGGCCTGGGCACGTGTGACTGCCATAACCCTGACCGAAGGTTGTATTGGCAGAGTCTCGATTAACCAGGAGGGGTCGAAGGACCATAGAGGACCTTCGTCGGCTCCTTCTTTGGCTAAGGAATCTGCAATGTCATTGTAGTGCTTGTCATCGCCTGGGACTCTAGAATGCCCTGGAACTTTCTTCCAGTAGATCTGTAAGTCGTGTGATGTCACCAAGTGATCACACGCTATGAAAAGCTCTTTGTGTTTGACCACTTTTCTGTCGCTTGTTAGGAAACCGTTCTGTTTCCACACAGCGAGGTGACAAGCGAAACTCAAACGAGCATAGTTAGAGTCAGTGCAGATGACTAGCGTCTTGATGGAGCGTTCTACTACCATCTGGAGAGCTATTAGGATTCCTGCAATCTCAGCGTACTGAGAAGTCTGAGATCCTAATTTGTAGCTGAAAGTTATCTGCTCTTGGTCTTGGAGGAGGACTCCTCCAACACCTGCTCTGCAGATTTTGTCGCGGAGGAATGAAGATCCATCCACGTACAATGTTGTCATATCTTTGCAGATATTGTCATCAAAGAAGTGGTGATTCGGGTCTTCAGTTACTGGGGTTTTTACCTCAACCGGCGGCTGGGTGGCTGGTACATCTTGTGTACACTTCTGGCAGATTGCCAAGTCCGTCCCCAGATGTGACTTCTTGTTTTGACCATAACGTATGTCTAGGTTAAAACTTTGAAGCGCCATGAGCCACGTTGCAACACGTGAGTTTGTCACCACACCATCTCTGATGCGTTCACTGTTAAGAAAGGTCACTGGCTGGTGTTGTGTTTCCACAATGATTTTCTGTCCACCAATGTAGCTGGAGAAATGTTTAACTGCCCACACTGTGGTCAGTAAAGCTTTCTCACAGTCTGAGAATCTCAACTCGGGGCCTGCCATCGTTTTGCTGGCATAGGCTACTACACGTTTGTCTCTGTCGTGTATCTGGTACAGACCTGCACTTATGCAATGAGCTGAGAAGCCCACTTCCAAGTAAAACTCTTTGTTGTAGTCTGGGTAGACTAAACAAGGGGCTGACTTGATCCTGTTTATAAGAGCGTCCATTGCCTGTTGCTGTTTGTCAGTCCAAACAAATGGTACGTCTTTTTTAAGGAGTTCAGTCAGTGGTTTCGCAAGGTCCGCATAGTTTTCGATGAATTGGTTCGAGTAGTTACACACGCCCAGAAAACTTTGTAGTTCTTTGAGATTGGTGGGGACTTTGAGATTGTCGAGGCCTTGGGTGCGAGTCAGCTGTGGTTGTACTCCGTCAGGACCTACAAGTAGGCCAACGTAGTCCACTTTGGTTCTGCACCATTGGCATTTTGACAGTGATATCTTAGCACCAGCAGTTGTCAGCTGATTCAGAACGTGGTCGATCTCAGCCAAATGTGAGTCCAGTGTTGGCTGCCTCAAAAGGACATCGTCCACGTAGATCAGTGTCCCACGCTCGTGGGCGTCTGGACATGCTTTGTTCAAGAAGATGTTGAACTCTGCAGGTGAGTTAGCGTAGCCAAAGGGACACCTGTTAAAGGTGTACTGACGGCCACCAAAAGTGAAAGCTAGTTTGTACTGGTCCTCGGCGCGCACAGGGATGGTCCAAAAACCAGAGGCGACGTCGAGGGTCGAGAAGTACTTACCATTGGTGACCTTGGGCAGTTCCTGTTGGAGTTGCGTCATAGGCCATCTGGATAAGGGAACTTGTTTGTTTAGCTTTCGGTAGTCTATAGTGAGTCTCCACTTACCATTAGGTTTTAACACCGGCCATAAAGGCGCAGAGTAAGTGCTGTTACAGTATCGGATGATACCTTTTTCTAACAGGTCATTAATGATTTCTCTGACAGGTTGATGTGCTGCCAGAGGAATCTTGTACTGTCTGACAAATGCAGGGGGAGCATTAGGCGGGGTTGGGATGCTCACTGTGTGGAGCGTGGTCAACCCACAATCCATCGAGTCAGTTGAGAATGATTTCTCATATTTTAGAAGAACTTTGCGAAGTTTGTCCCTTTCTTCATCAGTTTTCAGGGCGTCGGCTTGGGTGACCACCTGTTCAATCTGTGAAGCAACTGAGAGGGATTCTTGTTCTTTGGGGAGCTCCAGTGAGTCCCCTTCAGTGTCGTAAAACCTGTCAACAGGTAGTGCACTGTAAGTTTGAGGACCTAGACTGTCTCCTCGGTTGAAACCGAACCGGTTGACCGTGTCATGGTCGGAATCATTGGGGGAGAAGAGAGCTATGGCCTGTGTTGGTTTCGTGAACAAGACTTGCCCCGTGTGTTGATATGGGATCAAGTTCTCTGGGAGTCCTCCCAGAAATGGAATGCTTAGCTCAAAATCATGAAAATCAGTAGAGATCAACCATCCTAGCTGTGTGTTTTTTGGGATCAGTACCTCTTCTGTGCTTGTGTTGCACACAGCAACAGTCGTGGTTCTGCAGTCGAGGGTCACTTGGCATGTGGCCTCCATGGACAGTCCTAAGTTGAAAAACATAGGAGATGGTTGAAAGTATGCCTGTTTTGTGCTAATAGCTTGTCCTTTCATGATGTGACACATCACCGGCTTGTTCATAACCTGAGGTGGTACCGCAGTGTTATGGCTGTTAGCAATCTGACAGACCTCTGGAATGGTCTGTCCAGCCTTAAGGTTCTCTGTTGTTAGCACAGGAGAGTCCTTTGTGGCTGTGTCTAGTGACCACAGTACATTGTTGTTGATGTCCACTCGGACACCTAACCTTACCAAAATGTCGGAGCCTATGTAGGTTGCATGTGGTAAGTTCGGGACCACGAGGAACGGGTGATCCAGTACTCGTTGGTTCCAGATCAGTTTCAGGTCAATGATCCCTTTTGCGGTCATTACCTGTTTATCGATGGGGTCCAACGAAAAGCGGAAAGCCTTTTTGTTCATTTCTAGACCCAACTGTTTTTTAACCAAGGTTCCATAGAAAGCTTGGCTGATCGCTGATTTCTCCGTCCAAGGAGACAAAACAGCATCATCGGCGTGGGATCCTTGGATCTCAACACCTTTGACTACCCGTGGTAGGTAGTGTTCAGTGGGTGCTGACTGTTCCAGCTCGCAGAGGAGGCTCTCTTGTTGGGCCTTTTCTGCCTCACCTGTTGCTGAAGGTTCACTTACCGGGATTGTGCTCTCGTTGGAGGACCCCTTTGTGCCTTCCGCGGTACCTGCTGTTAAACAGTCAGTGTCACCATGTGTAGGCATATCGATCGGCAGTGGTTGGCTCACTCTGGTCCACATTGTTTGATCGCCATAATCTATAATCGCGTCAAAGCGGTTTATAAAGTCTTGGCCAACCAAAAATGGGAATGAGTCAACGGTGGACACGTGTACCGGGTGGTATAGCGTCATTTCACCAATCTGCATATGAACCATGGCTATAGCTGTAAGGGTTGTACTCGTCTCTGAGAGTCCCTGTAGTACTACAGCACATTCTTTGAGGGGTATTTCCCTGTCAACCCCGCTAGCGGCTATCCTTAGCTCCTTCAACAGTGTGGGAGACATAATGGTTATGTCAGCCCCACCATCCAGGAGGGCCTCTTCTGTGAGGACCCCTTCTAAAGTGATTGACAGGTAAGCCTTCTTAGCGGGCCCCTTCCTGATAATGTTACACAGGAACCTATCAGGTTTTTTTCGACGTTTGTTACGTCTACCATTGTCTGTGTGAATTTCATTCACCTGTATTGGTAGTGCAGTCACACATGGGTCTGAGTGATCGGTCTGTGACGAGTCATTGTCTTTGGTGAGTGCGCTTTCCCCCCCTTTTTCTGATGAGGGGCTCTCGGACTCTGTAACAATGACGTCATGTTTACAGTCAACATCTTGTTGACTGTCTATACCCTGATTGTCAGCATCCTGACCATCAGTATCTTGGTGACTGTCAGCAATCGTGGCATTGCTGTTATTTGTGTGTTCTGAGTCACTATCAATGATAGTGCTACACATCACACCAGGTTTGTTTTCCTTGTTTGTTTTTTTCAAACTTTCTAACAACCGACGTATGTTCTCCATCTCTTCTGAAGACAGAGGTTTAGGGCCTTTTTTCTGGAACTTCTGTGGGTTTTTCCTCGCCCCAGACTGTTCAGTTTGAGGTGCAGGATCTGGCGCATTGCTCGGGGGTCCCCTCTGGGACCGCCCTCTTCCATATGAGTCACCTTGGGACCCATATTTCTTTTTCTTTTGGAAAGCCCCCCTTTTTTGATGATGGGGTTCTTCCTCTTGATGCGGCCTGTACCACTTAGGGTCTCTGGACCCCTTTTGGTCTTTGTTCCAGCGGACACCTTCATTTTGCGGTCTGTCAGGTTGGAAATTTTGCTTATTCTCGGCTTCCTTAAAAGAGTGAGCTGGCGCTCTTGCTCCTTCAAGGTCTAGCGTTTGGTATTTGACCTTTTCACCAGGACACACTTCAAAGGGTGTCTTGTTTGGTGTGCGACCTGTAAAAACATCTATCGCGCACTCTCTTATGTCTTCGATGGACCTCCGTTTATAGTTTGCGCTGACATGTACTTTCTCTCTTATGTCAGGGCAGAGGTTTTGGCTGAAAATATACTTAAACCCTACCTCCTCCTCCATTTCAGGTTCGCATCTGTCCCCGAAATAGGCACGGAATATTCGGTCATAATATGACCTTGGGTGTTCATTCCTACCTTGCTTGATGTTAGCTGCTGTTATGATGCCATCGGGCCCCGTGCAAGGAGAAAACTCCTTTATCAGCGCAGCACAGAGAAGACTGTAGTCTTTCATCACTGCTTCTCGTTGACGCTTCATAAAAGCATGCACCGTCCTGTCCGATGTTAACCTTAACAGACAGATTCTATCATCATCTGTAGCTTCTGGGAAGCGTTGAAGCTGGAAATCAAGGTCCTCGAGATAGATCTTGGTTTCGTGTGAGCCCATTGGGCCAGGGGCGAAGGTTTGAATGCTTTTCGCCATATTCCGTAGTTCAGCCATTGATAGAGGTATTTGTGGGTTATTATCAGATCCACCCACCGGCGCATCCGGTGGGATTGTCGGTTTTAGAGGCCCTAAGGGACGGCGCGGTGGTGTTGGAGGGAGTAGTGCATCTGGCATGGGCGGGGGCGGTGGAGGAGGGAGTAGGTCATCAGGTATGGGAGGAGGCAGCGGAGGCGGTGAGTTCTCAAGGTGTTTACTCATGAGACCCAAACATTTTCTCTCTTCTTCAAAGAGTTTGTTCATTGCTGATGCACGCTCTATTTTACAACTATTCAGTTGGACTTTTAACCCATCATTTTCACGTTGTAACATCATGTGCTGTTCTTGTGATTTTCTATAATCTTCTTGCAGCCTTGTGTACCGTAGTGATAATGATTCCAGGGTGTCCGTGCATTTTTCCAGCGCGTCTCGTGCCTCCCCACAATCCGCCTGAAGCGACTTGTATTGATGGTAATACGTATCCTTCTCCACCACACATTTTTCCAAATCATCTTGTGATTGGTCAAAATCCCTTTTTAACACTTTGCATTCTTCGTAGAGACTACGCGTTTGTTCAGCGCTGCCAATACTCGACTGTGTTAAACTCTTTACCTCCTGCTGTAAAGCGGCAACCTCCATTTGTGCTGTTAAACATGATGTAGAGACAGCCCGGCGTACAGCAGTTTCAAAGTCTAGCTTGGCCTTTAACAGAAGGCTTAATTTAGCCAAACGTTTATCTCTGTCTGCTTTCTTTTCAGCCGTTGTGGTTCCAGCTGTTACAGTTTTTAATGCACTGTCCACATCTGCTTCCTCCATCAACTGTGTCTCTTCATGGTAGTTTGTGATGGGCCCTGTGAGTGAAAATAAGGCACATTCGATCCAATCTGCTTTGGTCGGGTCGTGGCCTTGAGGTGGCACAGGCTGCCCTGTATCAGAGGTGTTAGGGGTCTCACCCTCTGTGCCTGCCATCTTTTATCTGGATTTTCAGTGAAAATCAAAATAAAAGATGTTCTGTATTCGTTACTCTAAACTTTTCACTATTTGAAAATAAACAGGAAAGTTTAAATGTACACAGGATAACTGGGAGATGATGTGTCAGAGAAAGGAAGAGAGGAAAAAAAATTCAGTTATCTGGAGTGAAAACTGTACTTTTGTTTGTTATTTTAAATTCTTTCGTATTTAAAATAAGCAAAAATGTTTGTCCGTACCTCTGTTATTCTAAATATTTTATTTAAAATAAACAGGAGCTATTGTTTGTGTACAGAACAAAATTAAAAGCTGGTAACTCACCATAAAATGCTGACTTTTTATGATGTTTTTTAAGAAAACTCATCTGTCAACGTCCTCTAACCAACAGCTTCGAGTCTTAATTTTAATCACGAGGAAACTGATTTTTTTTTTTTTTAATCAGTATTTAAACTAAAAACAACCTTGTCAGAGTTAGTTTCTAGTGTATCAGTGATAAACGCTCGAACCGCGTACTTCTCAGAGACAAATCTATGTTGTTAGACAGTTCAGATGGCTTTAAAGAATGTTTAAACTCTCAGTGAAACTCAGTTTGTTCTGTCAGCGTGTGTGTGTGTGAACTGCGTCTGATTGTCACTCAATGTGCATCAGGAAATGACGACAAGAATGGGCGGGCCAACGCAGCGTGCGTAGCGCGTCACCAGCTTCTTACGTGAGCGAGGCGGAGCTCGCTACAACATACGTGACGTCAACAAATCAATCACAGCATATGTAGTTCAATCTCCAAGCATTAATGGCGAATGTAGTTTCTCACCTTCGACCAATGTAGCGCCGGAAATGACGACAAAGTGGGCTGGTCGCAACGGCGTGCGACGTGATTGACAGCTCACAACAGCGAATCAGCGTTCGCTACAAGAGTGATTGACAGCTCCCAGTACTAGTTTCATCCAATCACAGCTCATAAACAAACATGTAAAACACGTTGCTTAACGTTAGCTTGCACAACAGACCACAACTTTATAGACTCTTAAAACAACTCAAACGCTACAAAATAACTTTCCAAAATTCTGAAACATGCGGCGAACACACCTAGACAGGCCAACTTAGTTACGCTCAGTAACACAGCACTGCAGCTGTTGAACAAACACGGACTCTCTCGGAGCCGCGTTCAAGGTCGGTTCCGTCCACTTTAAGGGAGCAGAACTCGGGTTTCAGAACCACAATCCGACACCGTTCTAACAGTTATATGCTTCTTTGACCAGCTCTAAAATGTAAAATACCACAACAGCAATCTTGTAGATGTTAAATTAGCTTTCAGGCTTTTGACTCGGCGGTCAAACAAAGCTTTGTGCCGGAGTCTGTGCGCGTACTGGGCCGAACGGAACCAGAACACCCCCACAGACCACGGGCTGACAGAACTTCACCTAAAAGCTCCCACAGCGTGTCAAGGAGTTGAACAATAACAATCTCTCAGCTTCA
>JBBPBX010082290.1:0-15768 GCA_038048925.1 Garcialebias charrua | reverse complement strand
TTAGGCCATATCGCACATTCCTATTTGTGATGCATCCCACCACAGCAGTATCATCTGCAAACTTTACAATGTGACAGCCTGGATGGGTAGCTCTACAATCTAATGTGAGCATAGTGAACAGGAGAGGGCTCAACACACATCCTTGAGGAGAGCCAATGCTGGGGGTTATGGTGGAGGAGGAGAAGTCGTGGATCCTAACTGACTGAGGTCTGTTTGTTAAGAAGTCTAGTACCCAGTTACAAATGGAGGGGCTTAGTCCTAGTGTGAATAGTTTGTCCATCAGGGTTTAGGGGATCATGGTGTTGAAGGCAGATGTGAAGTCCACAAAGAGCATATGGACGTATGAGTCCTTCTGTTCCAGGTGGGTAAGAGCAGTATGGACCACAGAGGAGATGGCTTCCTCTGTTGATCGGTTTTCGCAGTATGCATACTGATGATGAGGGTCTTCGTTGATGTACGTTTTGATGTGGGTCATGACCAGTTTTTCAAAGCATTTGACGACTATCGGGGTGAGGGCCACTGGCCGATAGTCATTCAGACCAGTCCCTGTAGAGCTTTTTGGGACTGGGATGATGGTGGCGGTCTTCAGGCAGGTGGGAACTGTCTCCAGGGCAAGTGAGGTGTTAAAGATGTCGGCCAGCACATCGCAGAGCTGATCGGCACATTCTTTCAGCACTTTCCCGGGTATGTTGTCCGGTCCAGTTGCTTTGTGAGGGTTGATCCTCCTGAAAGTACTCCTTACTTCTGCTGCGGTCACACCGAGATGCTCTTAATCCGGCGGTGAGGTGAGTCTGGTGCTGGGCAGTCTGTTTGGGTCTTCAAAGCGTGCATAAAACTTGTTGAGGGCATCGGGCAGAGATGGGTCTTTGGGGCATTGTTCACTCCTGCCTTTATAATGTTATGCATTCAATACCCCTCCACATGCTCCGTGGGTCTTGTGAGGTGAACTGACCCCAATCCTCTGTGCAATGACCCTTGACCCTTACAGCGATTGTTCCAGATTCTCTGAATCTTTTGATGATGTTATGCACGGCTGATGATGATAACTTAAAAGTCTTTGCTATTTTACGCTGGGCAACACCATTCTGGTATTGCTGCACTATCTTTCTGCGCAGCAATGGTGGAATTGGTGATCCTCTTACCATCTTGGCTTCTGAGAGACACTGACACTCTGAGAAACTCTTTTTATACCCAATCATGTTGTCAATTGACCTAATTAGTGTTAATTGGTCTTCCAGCTGTTCGTTGTATGCTTAATTTCCTTTTTCCAGCCACTTATTGCTACTTGTCCTAACATTTTTGGGATTTGTTGAGACTGTGAAATTTTGAATCAACCTATTTGTCCTTTAAAATGTTACATTTACTCAGATTAAACTTTTGATCTGTTATCTATGTTCTATTACGAATAAAATATTGACATTTGCCATCTCCATATCATTGCATTCAGTTTTTATTCATAATTTGTTTAGTGTCCCAACTTTTTTGGAATCCGGTTTGTATATAATCCCTCTGAACGGCGAGGGACGAGCTGCAAATTGCAGCGTGTAGCACTTGCTTATTAATTTGTTCATCCACCTGTCCAATGAACACACTCATTGCCACTCTGCGTAACGTTCAGAGTGGGCGTGCGTGACTTTGTTGTGCCATGGATGTCATGGACGTCAACCATTTTAAAGCCCTTACCGCCGTCACTTGACTCTGTGTTTGACCGGGGGTGACCCAAGGAGGGCTCAGCTCGAAAGGGCTGTCTGCACGCCTCTGTGCTATGTTCAGGCTGTAGGCCCACATCAGAGCTTGTGTGAGCTGGCGTGCACTGAGGAGGGGCATTGTCACTTATGTGAGTGACACGCCGTTTAGGATGTGGTTCATGTTGTTTTTGTGCAGCACGTTTCCTGTTGCGCACAGGCTGCAGGCTTACATCAGAGCTGAGGTGAGCCGGCGTGCACCGAGGAGGGGCGTTGTCACTTATGTGAGTGATACGCCACTTCAGGAGAAACTGCTGTTGGTGTGGTGTGACACATTTTCTCCTGCTGCACGGTGAGTGAGCAGGAGCTGCAGGAAAAGACACCGGTTCTGGCAGAGAGCGAGGGGTTTTCCCTGGCTCTGTCTGCTGAGCAACATCAGTTTTGATTGACATGGATGAAAAATGCTTTGTAACATGTTTCGAGCTGCAACGTCTCTCAAACAGCTGTTTAGAGGAGGCCGGCTTGTTATTTGTGGGAAATGTATGAATCAGAGGAGCCTCTGTGAGATCAGTTGATCTGACAGGCAGGTTGGAAGCAGATGAGGATTTGCTCTCTGAGAGATGTTTTTATTTTATTTCAAAACACAAATCTTTAAAACATACACTCCCCTCAAGGAGTCATTTCTTTGGCTGTCTCCTCCGTTGGCCCTGGTGCCAGCTCTTCGCCTGCTGACGTCCTCTGGAGAAGTGAGATGCAGCTGGCTGATGTGCCGGGTGTTGTTCTCTGCTGGGGGGGGAGGGGGGGCGACGGAAGAGCGGAACGGGGAGCCGTTGCCGCTGGCCCCGACAGTCTCTCCAGCCGGAGGGACGGCGAGAGGACTGTGACGTCATCAGATGGCGAACAGTTTCTGACACCTCCTCGCTCTTCGATTTCTCAAGCAGAGATTTGAAGTTTGCCCCAAACATCGTATCCGACGTGATGGGGCCTTCCAGCAAGTCTTTCTGCAACCTCTCAGGCATGGATGGAACAAGGCGGAGCAAGACTGCCCTCTGGACCATTGTCATCCAGGCGGCGGTGTGGGAAAGGCAGACCGTGGACGCAGCGCAGAGGTTTAGAATGACGTCAGCAGCCTTGCAAAATGAGCTTTTTGTCTCCTCTGGCAGGTTTGTTTCCTCCAGCCTCTGTGAAATGCTGTAGGCAAGCAGGGCGATATTATTATTCGCAGCTGCGGCCTGAAAGGAGCATTGATGAGCTCTGTTTGAAAGCTGGATCACTGTCTGGTCATGCTTTCCAGGAGGCGCCGGTCTCTGGTCCATCCTGGGAACTTTTGTCCCGAACACCTCCGCGAGGCTTGACTCCGAAGGGAACCGAGGGAAAATTCCGCTCAGTGAACCCTTCCCCTCTTGTGATGGAAGCGAAAGAGGAGACAGTAGGGCTGGGCGATATGGACCAAAATTAATATCTCGATATTTTTATGATATATCGCGATATACGATATATATCTCGATATAATTTTCTTTCCATAAAATAATAACAAAAATATATTTCTGAGTCAAAGCTTTGTCCCAGTTGTCACACAGGCACATTTATTAACAAACAGCTGTAACTCTACAATATAAATGTCTAAAAATAAACTATTTACTTACATTAATTTATTTTTCAGACATTTATTTACATATGTTAAATAATAATCTTCTTCAGCTGAGGCAGCTGTTTCTGAGAGGCTAGAGCAGTCTCTTCCAATGGGAGAGTTGGGGGTTTGATTCCACCAGCAGTCACATGCTGAAGTGTTCCTGTACAAGACATTGAACTCCTCATTGCCTCTGATGTGTCCCATCAGTGTATGAATGTGATAAAGTACTGATTAATCATTGAACAGATCTAGTAGAGTGCTGTATGAATGTGTAAATGAGGACATAGATTGTGTTGTAAAGAGCTTTGAGTGTCTCAGCCGTGGTGATCTAGAGAAGGCCATCCATGCCTTTGTGACCTCCAGACTTGATTATTGTAATGCTTTGTATGTTGGTATAATCAATCCTCCATCTCCCGTTTACAGCTTGTACAGAACTCTGCCGCGCGCTTTTTGACCAACACACGAAAATATGAACACATCACTCCTGTCCTGTCCTCTCTACACTGGCTCCCGGTTCAGTTCAGGATACAGTTCAAGCTGCTGCTGTTTGTTTTCAAAGCTCTGAATGGACTTGCACCTCTCTACATCTCAGAACTTTTGAAAGTCCATCAGCCCAGCAGAGCTTTACGATCTGCCAGTCAACACCTGCTGGAGGTGCCTCGCTCAAGGTACAAACAATGGGGAGACCGGTCATTTTCTGTTGCCGGCCCAAAAGCCTGGAACAGCCTCCCCCTTGAGCTGCGTGCCACCTCTGATCTGACTCTGTTCAAAACCAGACTGAAGACCCACTTGTTCAAAAAAGCTTTCAGTGTGTAACTTTTATTACTTTTGGTATTTTAATATGTAGCATTTTTTATTTCCATTGCCTTTTTATTTCCACTTGTTCAAAAAAGCTTTCAGTGTGTAACTTTTATTACTTGTGTTATTTTAGTATGTAGCATTTTTTATTTCCATTGCCTTCTTTTATTGCTGTTGTTTCTTATTCTATTTTCATTGATTTATTGTTCCAGTTTATTCATCTTTTTATCCTGTTAAGCACCTTGGTCAATGCAAGGCATTGTAGGAAGGTGCTATACAAATAAAGTTTATTATTTATTATATTATTATTATTATCTTGATAAGATAGAAAGGTGCTTTCACGTTAGTCAGCGTTTGTGAACTGTGAGAGGAGCAGAGGGACACAGCAGCTGTCTGAGCGTGTGTGAAGCTCCCAGCTAGACGACAGACCCGTCTTCTTATTTGAAATAGTTCAGAGCTCATTTATTCGTGCTGTGTGCCTTTTAGAGGAACACAGAGAGGAAGCGCAACATTAATAAATCAGCAGCTTATCATAGGACACGGTCAGTCAGCTGTGGAAGAAGACGGCTAAAGCGTTAGCCATCTTGTTAGCCACTACGGACCGTATTTTTAGCGACATGATAAACTGCTGCTTTCTCCACATCTCTCTGCTCCTCTTAAAGCTGTGTGGTGCGCGCACGGCTCTGAGCTCAGACCCGTGGTTTGTTTTAAGGAAGCAGCAGCTGTAAAAACACTCGCTTCTGCCGTTTCATGCTGCACTCCGCTGTTTAAATGGTGAAAAAGATTTGTAGTTCCGACCTTTCGTCTGGACTATTTTCAGCATCGTCTACAAAAAACAAAATGTTTCTGCCCTCATCTGACAATTTCAATCCAAACTACTGTAGCTCAGAAAGAACTTTTTTCCCCTCCTCAGCAGCAACTGAGCGGCTCCTCATAGCTGCCGTGTTTGTTGTGCTGAAAGTCTCCGCCCACCTCCTGCAGGAAGGAGGAGGAGGCGGCGCTGAGGGGCCGGGTGAGAAGGAAGGGGGCAAGTGGGAGAAAGGCAGCAGCAGCGGGATTTTCATGTCCATCTCGATATAAACGATATAGTCTCGTCTTGTATCTCTTTAGAAAAAATATCGATATTTTAAAAATATCGATATATCGCCCAACCCTAGGAGACAGGAGCTTTTATCTTCAGCTGCAGCCTCATTCCAAAGTGACATCACAGCTGGAAAGCGAGGCCATATGGGAGCAGGGCGCCGGGCCGCGGTGGAACCAAACCTTCCCGCCAGATCATCCGATCGGGGCGGTGGAAGGGAAGGGACAAAAAGGCCTTTCGTGTCCGCAACCTTCTGGATAATGGCGGGGAGCTCCATCAGCAGGGCGCCAATGGCTGGGAGCGTGGTGGTCTCCGGCCTGGGAAGTGCAAAAGGTGTCAAGTATCCACTCGGCCGCCCAACTTCCGTGACCACGCTCTCCAGAAGGGAGGGGGCAGCGAGGCTGCTGCCAGCATCATCGCCGCCGGGTGAACCTTTCGATTCATCAGACTTATCAAAAAAAGCGATGGCGTCCTCCAGCGATGTTTCCTCCGCCATGTGCCACTCGTCATCCGCAATAGCCTTGAACAAGGCTGCACGTCTCTGCTTCTCCTCGGGAGGGAGGAGTGCACAGGCGAGTACAGCATGATGGGAACCCAGGCATCCTTCCCACACGTGCCGGTCGAAGCTCATCATGTAGCCGACCTGGCAGGACGAGCAGATTCTGACGGTGCTGGACATCTTCTTGTAGTTCTTCAGTGCTTGTCGGCTGAATGAAATTGGGGAGCTGTTTGAACGGTTTTGCTGTATTTTATACGACCGGTGAGGCCCACCAACAGCAGGTGGGCGTGGACTAAAATTTTCAGTGTGCGCGCACGGAGGAATTTACCAGTACCCACTAGCAAATGGCCTAAAGGGCAAAGCTTATACGAAATAGAACTGGTCTCCTCTGTCCCCAGACATCTGTTGAGTGTTGTAAAGCCCGAGATACACTGAAGCGTCCTCCGTATACACGCGTATTTTGTGCGTATGTTTTCGCTTCTATACTTCAGAAACTATCAGCTTTCAAACGCTCGCGTTCTCCTTGTTGTAATATGAGCAGCTGCACACGGAGGGGACTCAACTGAGCTCACTGATTGGTCACTTGCTGACACGCCTACTGAAATGATTGCAGGCAGCTTTCACTCAGCTCATGTAGCTCGCTTGAAGACCGCGGCGGTGTTCTGATGCGGTGTTTCTACTATATATGTTATAAAAAGTTCTCTCAGAAATAAAAATAATAACAGGGAGTGCTTTTCCTGCAGCACACAGCCCACCAGGGATATTTAAAACATCGCGCACCCAGGTAGGACCTGAATTCATTCATTTCAATCATCGAGTGAACGGAGGAAGAAGTGATTACTTGACTTTAGGCAAAAAAACAAAAGAAAAGGCCCGATCAGCGATAAAGAAGGGGAATTTATTTCATTTGTGTAACATACAAAACAGTCCGGCGCCGGGGAAGTTTATGGTCAGACACCGCGTATCGCGCACGCGGACGTAAAAAAAAAGCTTTGCGCGTACATGCCCTGAGGGGCTACGCTTTTGCCTTGACGTACGTACGCTGCGTATAGGCGTACCGTGAGGACGCTCGAGTGTATCTCGGCCTTAAGAAGAAGAGGGGATGCCACACAGTGGTAAAAATGGACTTGTCCCAACTTATTTGAGATTTGTTGACGCCATGAAATTTTGAAACAACATATTTTTCCCTTAACCCTAGGATGCATGGACGACCAATCAATACATTCTTCCATGAGTGGGGTCAAAAATGATCTTAATTAGAATCAATGGGTTTTTGCAATGAATTTAAATTATGTCTTTAATTTTGGTTAAAGGCCGTTATATTTATTATATTTGGGTCAACAAAAGACTGATTTTACATTTAATATGGTCATTCATAACTTTTTATAACATTTTTTCCACACAAAGTAACATCAAAAATCTTCAAAAATTATTGCTAGAATAGAAAATCTGAAGGACAAAAAAGAGAATGAACATACAACCAGAACACTGTACACTCACATGTGCCCACACAAACATATTTTCTCTATTCACTGTGTGCAGTTGTCACAAACCATTTGCTTTTGGATGTGACCATTGCACACTGTAGTACTACATTTCCTGCACCAATTGGTGGCTTTGCTTTTTTGTTTCTTGGACACATCTGGCACCTCTTTCTCTTCTGTTGGCCCTCTGTGCCTCTCTCCTGTTACTTGTTTGCAACTTTTGTCACTCCACATCTTCCAGTTGCTTCAGTGATGTCGGTTGGTAGGTTCAGGGTACCTTGGTTTGTGTAGAAGACTCCCAAAGAGCACACACATTGGTACATTCCAGTTCTTCTCACTTCCTGCAAGAATGGTCACTCCAATGAAGGCCATGAGCTCCTCTTTGCTTAGATTTTTCCACTCTTTTCCTCTGCTTGTTGCGACTCTTCTTCCCTCCATGTTTGTTCATGTCAACACCTCTTCTAATATACTATCCATCCATTATCTTTTACCCGCTTCTTCCATTTTTGGGTCACGGGGGTCGCCGGTGCCCATGTCCAGCAATCACTGTGCGAGGGGCAGGGTACACCCTGGACGGGTCGCAAGTCCATCACAGGGCCACATAGAGACAAACAACCATTAAAACAACCATTCACTCTCTCACTCACACCTAGAGACAATTCAGAGTTACCAATCAGCCTAACATGCATGTTTTTGGTCTGTGGGAGGAAACAGGCGTATCGAAACCCACGCATGCACAGAGAGAACATGCAAACTCCACCCAGAAAGGCCACCGGAACGGGATTGGAACATGCAGGGACCTGCTCGCTGAGAGGCAGCAGCTCTACCAGTTACGTCACCGTGCTGCCCTTCTAATATACTATCAGTGATAAACAGCTTTCATGCATCTGTTGGAGAGATGGTGCTAAACCCAGGTGTAGGCCCTGACCGACTCCTCAGTAAATTGTGGTACAACCATTCTGTTGTACACAATATCCATTCCCTCTTTGGAGGTCTCAGAGGACTCCTCCGTGTCTGACTGATCTTGTTCAGCAGAGGTAGGTTGGTTTCCAAACAGCCTGACATGTCCAGGTGGACAATAATCTGTATCCTCTATATTCAAGATGCCAGATCCCGAGTCAGTACCACTGATGGGTTCTTTATCCCATCCGTTCAGGATCATATCTCGAGCAAGGTCTTCGGGTATCGCTGTCCTCCAAATAGCCATGATAGTTTAGATGAGAAAACATAAAACATACAAACATGAGACCTGGCTTCAACAAAGAACTATGACAACAATGGACAACAGCAACAACAATAGACAATCATAAAAGAGGCATACAGATTTTTAAAATAATATATATTTACAGTAATATAATATGTAATAATATATAATAGGTTATCCAACGGGTTTGCATTTGTTACAAGGAATTATGAATACAGTGACTTTCTACACAACAAATCCAGTAATATCAGCTGGCTTACTAAGCTAGTGTAATGTTAGCTAGCTTAAGTACTAACATTATTTTGTAGTTTGCTAAGAGCGTCTACTTTGTTGACCAACAAGATGTTCTATCAGTAAAGTAATGGAGTTAGTAAATGAAGATAATACATGTATGCTGCTGTGTCAAACTGACCTCCTAGTGATGAGACTGCAGGTATCAGATGTGTAAATGAGACAGAAAATGTATCTTGACAGTCACAGTTGGTAAGAATCAAAGGTTCCCAAAGAAAACCCTTGAGATTCTATAGGAAATGCTTGGGGTCATTTTTGACCCCACTCATGAAAAACTGGGGTAGTGACACAAAAACTGCAATTTCTGAAAATGTATAAAAACATTTTAAAAAATTCAAATGGCTTGAAGTCACAAACATGTTTTATGAGGAATACCTGGAATATGGAAGAGTAAAAACTTTTAGTTTCAGAGATTTTGAAGAACAACCCTCGGGGTCATTTTTGACCCCACTTATGCATCTAAGGGTTAAAATGATACATTCTCTCAGTTTAAACTTTTGATCTGTGATTTGTGTTCTATTCTGAATAAAATATTATATGTTGGCACCTCCACATCATTGCATTCAGTTTTTATTCACAATTTGTTTATTGTTGCAACTTTTTTGGAATCTGGTTTGTAAATAAACTGAATTGAAACCGACTAAACAAGAAGCAAAGTGGCACTGGTAAAAAAAAAAAAAAAGCACAAATAAAGGAATAACATAACTCAAACAAAAGAAAAGCCATACCAAACAGAGCAGGAGCAAGTACATTCAGGAAGCAGCCTGCAGAATTGCGTCCACTTGTGAAATCCACCACTGATTCCTTAAAAGAAGACAGGTTTAATAAGCTAAAAAGGTATATTTTAGTTTACAGCAGTATTATTAAAACAATTAAACACATTTAAAACTACTGTATGTTAGATATATGAGTATTCAAAGTAACTATCATCAATAATATACATTTTAAAATTGTCTACTTATCAAACAGATTGCAGGGCCAAGCTCAAATCGCGGTGCTGTCTAAATTAACCCAAGAGGAAACTGCTCTGCAAAAACACTACTGTATTTGGCTGCAAAGTGTCATATCCTGTTTGACCAACTTTAAGTTTACTTAATGCATTTTTCATTGCTAGAATTGTTTAATTTACATTTCCTCACGTAAAATAAATTAATACTATACAACCAAACAGAGAGCACTTAGACATCCCTGGTTAGTTGTGATGTTTTTTTTTCTGTTTGTTTGAAGTGGGGGGAGAGGTTAGAGACGGTGGGCCTGTGATCGGAAGATCGCCGGTTCAAGCCCCAGTACCGACAACATCAAAAAAATGTGGGTGGGAAAAGGTGAAACACCCACACCTGCCTCCACCCTCAATCGCCCCACTCTGGGCCCCTGAGCAAGGCCCTTAACCCCCACCATCTGCTCCCTAAACAGGTCTCTCTTGAAAATGAGTTCTTGTGGCTCAATGAGACTACCTGTATAAATAAAGGGTAAAGGAAAAAATATATATATTCTGTACACAGGTAATCTCATTACGAGAACTCATTTTCATGACAGACCTGTTTAGGGAGCAGATGGTGGGGGTAAATTGCTCAGGGGCCCAGAGTGAGGTGAATGAGGGTGGAGGCCGATGTGGGTGTTTCAACTATTTCACCCACAATTTGATGTTGACGGTATAGTTGCCAAGTCCGCCTATTATAAGTGACTTTGGGCTTGTTTTTTCTTCAGTTGCTTATAAATCAGGTGAACCACGCATTGCTGTTTCTTGGGCTTGTTTTTAATGTGGAGTTGCTTATTTGGGCTTGTTTTTCTGTCCAAGTGAAAGCAAAAATTTATACGAGTGGTAGGTAGTTTGTCCCTTCACGCAACCGTTCCACGTATGTTACGTCAAGGCGGATGTTACGTTCAAGTGCGGTTGGACAGGCTGATGTTTATTCAGCAGTTAAAAACAATATAAGCGCGCGCAAGTAATGTTGAGTAGAGCTTGAGCAGAATACAGACGACTTCTTGTAAGTTTCCTTGCACTGATGAGAAGATAAAAGATTGGTGTATTTTTGTGTGTGATGCTTACACTGTTTCTTACATCTTTATGAAGGTGTTTCACAACGAAGGCTGCATTAAGAAATCTCCAGCTAGTGAAGTGCGTCATCTGTGGTGCTTCATGCTAATGTGCTGCTTATCTGTACAGGTAGTCCCCAACTTAGGAGCGAGTTCATTACCTACGGGCCGTTCGTAAGTCAAAAATTCGTAAGTAGGATCACATACAAAAAAAATGTTTTAATAAATAAATAGATGTACAGTACTGTACGGTTACCAAGCACTTAGCCTATCCTAACACAGTTTTTAAAGATGAAGGAGTGAGTTGAATTGTCTCCCTTTCACATTATGTGAATGGTGCTTGCTAGGGAGTGTAATGTTCTTATTCTTAGTAAGAATAAAACATCGGGAAGAAGCCTCGTGCGTTAGCTTGATAACTTCTTTATTCAACTCTTCTTCTTCTACGTTCTGTACAGTATCTACATGCAGTAGCCTACAGCTCCCCTAGCGGTAGCTACAGTAATAACAGCTATCAGTACATCCCCTTTTCTGACAGGTTTTGAATAACTATTCAAACTCTTACAACACTGTCAAACTCTGATAGTATTAACACTCCTGACCTTGAACATGTTATTTATAATACACAATTCTGTTTCTTATCAAGAATGTTATTATTAATATTATTATTTTTTATCTTAACCAGTATGACCAAACTACTGCACAAATTCTATTTTACATTTCAACAAGCAAACAACATCTTTAACAAATTATTCTTTTTTTTTTTCTTTTTTTTTTACACAATAGTTCACAATTGTTCTATGAGCCTCTCTGGAGGTTTCCTAGGTCGGGAAGATCTTCTCAGTAGCCGTGTTTCCATCAAGGTTTCTAGCTGCGCAATTTGAAATAGCGCAGCAGAAAAGCTTAATGGAAACGGCAAATTGCGAGGTTACTTCCTGAATTACGCTAAAAAGTTTATACGCTCGCTTGAGGTGGTTTTTGGGATTTGAGATGCGCTAAACGACAAATGGAAACACATTTTCCGACTCATTTCTGACGTAGCGAAAATTCACGTCACGTGACGTTCAGCTGTTTCCGCTCCGGACAACATGTAACATCGCTAAAACTAGTTGGCATGACAGAATAAATACAACTCGCCCGATAGCAACACGTACCTGAAATATTCTCTCCATTTTGACGAGATGTGTGGCCGGGTTCTGTTTTCAACCGCTACTTCCTGTTTACTGTAGACATGCGCAGTGCTGACGTCTGACGTAATGACGCTGACGTCTGACGTAATGACGCTGTGCGCGGCTTGGAAGAAGCGCTTCAAGCCAGTAGATGGAAACACTTCTGATCTGCATTAATTTGTATTTACATATTTGCGAGGTAGCTCAAAATACGAAATGAAAATGGATGGAAACACAGCTAATGTCTCTGTTGTTGGTGAAGGTGAAAGAGGTTCACTCTGGTGTTCATCTGATGTAACACTCTGTTGTTCAGATTCATCCTCTTCGACCTGATGGTTAGCATCTTGAACCTTTAACAGACTCCTCCGGTTTCTTCTGAACACTTGTCCATTTTCTGTCTCAACAGTAAACGAACTGGGTCCTACTTCATTTAGCACCGTTGCTTTTCTGTCCCAGAACTCAGGACCTGCAATCTTCACAACATCTCGTTCCTGAAGAGGTGCCAGACGTCTTGCCGTCTTGTCATAGTTCCTTTTCTTTCTTTCTCTGTGACGTTTGTCTTCAACCACTTTTTTCTTCTTTCTTTTCATCTCGGCTGCTTCCTTCTTTGCCTCTTTCTTTTTCTTCTTCTTCCTTTTCAAGTTTGCCTCCTCAATTTCAACCTGCGGTGTTTCTAACGTCACTCCGTTTTCCTTGACTTTAGCTTTCTTTTTATTTTTCGTTTCCGTAACATCTGTAGTTACAGCGTTTCCCTTCTTCTTTTCTTCAACACATCCCTCAGTCTGCTTCTTCTTTTTGCTCACACTCTTGTCTTCCTCATCCATGTCACTGATGTCAAGTTTCCTCGTTTTCATCTCCTCGTCCTGCTCAGCACTTTGATCCCAACATGTCTCTTGTTTCGCCACCATGTTCAGCTTTTTACTTTTTTCTTTTTCCACTTCTGTGGTGCAGTTTTGACTTTCAGGTTGAGACTTCTTTACAAGACTTCCTTCGTTGGTCTCCTCCTCCATTACATCTGATGCAGGGAGTGTGGCTGCCACCATGTTTACATGTGTTTCCGCATCCTCAGATACAGAGATGCCCAGCTTGTCACTGCTTGGTGCTGGTCTTTTGTCTTGTTTAGATACTTCTATGTTGTCAGCATTAATCTGATAGATCCTCTTGACCAGTCCTAGGTCTTCAGATGTTTCGTCTCCTATGAGAGACTCATGCCCATTAGGCACAATGGTAAACAGCAGATTATGCTTTTTGCCTTTTACTGTTACATTCAGTCTGCAGCCACCTTTTGTTTGTATCGGTTGGTTGTTATAAGCCTTCAGAGGTGAGACTTTTTCTGACTGAATTTTAGGCTTTTCCTTTAATGTGTTGAAATCCATTTCGCTGATTAAGTTAACTTTGGCCCCAGTGTCAATTTTGAATGTCACTATGGTCCCATTAACTAATAGTGGAGCAGTCCATTTGTCTTCTGCGACCACATTTACAGCTTTAACAGCGTCTGCTTTTGAAGACTGTGAGCTGACATCTTCATCTTGTGACACCATTTTGATGTAAAATGTTTCACTTAATGCATAGTCAGCTGTGTCTTCCTGCACTGTGTGGATTTCTTGTCCTCTCTTCTTGGAGAAACACATTTTAGCATAATGGTTTAGTCCTTTGCACGTTGCACATTTTTTACCAAAGGCAGGACATTGTCTTTGTCTGTGTTTTTCACCACATCTTTTGCAACTGTAAATTTCTTCATTATTGTCTTTGCTTTTAATGTCATCATTTTTAAATTTGTTCCAAGATGTTCTTTTCATCATACCATACCATACCATACCATTTTATTTATAAAGCACTTTAAACAGGAACAAGTCCACCAAATCACTGCATTGGCAGTCTCATCTTCTTGATGTGCTGTTCTTTATGCAGGCTCTTGAAAACAGATGGCATGTCTTCGTGCTAACTCGCTGGCTTGACATATTTTTATAGCATTGTCCAAAGTTAGCTCCATTTCTCTTAATAATTTCTCTCTCAGTTTCTTGTCATTGTTGCCAAACACAATCTGATCTCTTATCATTGAGTCTCTGAGGTCACCAAAATTACAGGACTGAGCTTTAAGCTTGAGGTCTGTGAGGAAGGTATCAAATGACTCACCCGCTTGCTGTAGGCGTGAGCAAAAGACGTACCTCTCATAAGTTTCGTTTTTCTTTGACAAACAGTGTTCATCAAATTTCTTCACAACCTCTTCAAACTTATCTTTGTCCTCGGGTTGAGCAAACACAAACGTGTTGAAGACTTCTATTGCTTCTGTTCCGGCGACGGTGAGCAGCATGGCAATTTTCCTTTCATCTGCCCGCCTCTCCACTCCGACAGCAGCGAGGTACAGCATGAACTGCTGTTTAAAAGATCTCCAACCTGCATCCACGTTTCCAGTCAGTTTCAACGAACTTGGCGGTTTTAATGCATCCATCATTGTGTTGCTTCTTGTTCGACGACTCCTGGTACCATGTAATGTTCTTATTCTTAGTAAGAATAAAACATCGGGAAGAAGCCTCGTGCGTTAGCTTGATAACTTCTTTATTCAACTCTTCTTCTTCTACGTTCTGTACAGTATCTACATGCAGTAGCCTACAGCTCCCCTAGCGGTAGCTACAGTAATAACAGCTATCAGTACAGGGAGGAGGGAGACAATTCAACTCACTCCTTAAAGAGTCAGAGTCAGAGAGAATTTATTGTCATTTGCACCGCATGTAGTACATGTGTTGAAAACGAGATTATGTACACAGGGTCCCAGTTACATCCAACAACAAATGCAAGAGAAAAACAATAATAACATCTAGGATTAACTAAGAGAGACATCAGCTAGTAATACACTAAGCCCTAATGTAGTAGAAAAACATCATTATAAACAGCAGCACGAACATGAGCAGATGGTCACAGATGAACGCAGCAACAAGAAACAGATCAGTATCAGCATGATGTGACATTTTGCAGTGTTTATTCTTATTATTTATTTATTCATGAGTCTGACAGCCTCAGGGTAGAAGCTGTTCCTCAGTCTAGTGGTTCTACATTTGATGCTCCTCAACCTCCGTCCCGAGGGGAGTGGTGCAAAGAGTGAGTGTGCTGGGTGAGTGAGGTCTTTCATGATGCAGGTGGCTCTTTTTCTGCATCTGGAGGTGTAAATGTCTGTGATGGTGGGGAGACTGACTCCCACAGACTTCTGTGCAGCCTTCACCACTCTTTGTAGAGCTTTCCTCTCTGCAACTGTGCAGCCTCCATGCCACACGTTGATGCTGGAGCACAGGACGCTCTCCACTGCACACCTGTAGAACGAGGTGAGGACTGAGCTTCTCAGACCAGCTCGTCTCAGCCGTCTGAGGAAGTAGAGTCTCTGATGACCTTTCTTGATCAGGCTGGTGGTGTTATTGCTCCAGCTGAGGTTATCATTCAAGTGTACACCCAGGTACTTGTAGCTGGAGACCACCTCCACCGCAGATCCACCTATATACAGTGGGGTGTGGGTGTGTTTGTTCCTTCTGAAGTCCACAATCATCTCCTTCGTCTTCTTCACATTCATGTGAAGGTTGTTCTCTTTGCACCAGCTCTCCAGATGTTCCACCTCCTGTCTGTAGCTGGATTCATCATTATCTGTGATGCATCCCACCACAGCTGTATCATCTGCAAACTTAACAATATGACAGCCTGGATGTGTGGCTGTACAATCATATGTGAGCAGAGTGAACAGAAGAGGGCTCAGCACACATCCTTGAGGAGAGCCAGTGCTGAGGGTGATGGTGGAGGAGGAGAAGTTGTGGATCTTCACGGACTGTGGTCTGTTTGTTAAGAAGTCTAGTACCCAGTTACAGATGGAGGGGCTTAGTCCAAGTGTGGATAGTTTGTCTATC
>JBBPBX010082289.1:0-15768 GCA_038048925.1 Garcialebias charrua | reverse complement strand
TTCAGAGGGCCTGTGAAATATGGCAAACCCTTTTAACAGTAAATCGTGTAGTCTGACTATACATAATTACATTCTAGATTATGACTAGTCATAAATCAATTTCAGATATCTGGAATGCAAGTGTCGTGAATCCGTTTTTATGTTAAAAGGGCTTGCCATATTTGAATGCTCTTTCAAGCTTCGACCAAAACTAACGTAAAGCTGAATTTTATAGGATGTTATATAAAAATAACTAGTTTTAGTAGTTTTCTTGTCATTTCCTTTGAAAATATGTGGATACTAGTACTAATACACAGAGTAAATTGTACTCAATGGAACTTTATGATTTATTTCTTCAAAGAGTTACTCCACAGTTTTTAAAAAAAATTGCATAAACCTGCACAGTTCATTGTTTTACTTTTAAAACTTTGGCAAAATAATATTTTTTCTCAACAAGAATCCAGTCTTCTGTGATAGACTTGTGACCTGGATATGGGCATCGGTGACCCCCTGCAACAATGGATGGCTCTGCTGCCTGCCTCTCCACACAGTCAGCTCAGGGGGCAGGACACGAGCGCAGCTGCGCTGAAACCACGCCCACGCACTGACACGCCCCCAGCATTCCAGGGCAAGGCAAAATCATGTTTTTTCATGATTTTTGAGACTTAATTTTATAAGGTAAACAATGTTTTTAATCAGTCAGATTTATATGGGTGATTAATAACACATATTTATGCCATGTGACAAACTAAAAACACACATTTAATTTCACTTTACACGGTCTTTAAGTTTGTTGGAGGGTGCTTTTCTGGACAGTAGGGGTGATTTTATAAAACAAAAATATCTAATGAATTTTAACATTTACTGATATTTTTACACTAAAACAAAATAAAACATGAGATTATTGTAAAGAAGGAAAAAAATAATATATTTTTTGCCCAGTTTCTAAAAACTATAAATTATGCATCCTTATGTGATTTTTTTTATTGTAGAAAAATTACATATCCTACTTTGAAGAAATAAAGCATAAAGTGAAAGTGAGTATGTTTTACTCCTTGTAATGTTTCTAGTATTCATATATTTGCTACATAAATGACAGGAAAACTGCTAAAACTAGCTATTTTAGTTGTTATAACAACCAATAAAATTCAGTTTTATGTCAGTTTTGGCCGAAGCTTGAAAGAGCCGCTGCAGAGGGACCAAAAAGCCACATGTGGCTCCAGAGCCGCAGATTGCAGACCCCTGGTCATGATATTTGTCAAAGTCAAAGTCAACTTTATTGTCAAAACTGCAACAGTAACCATTTAAACACTAAACCTTTAATAAACATGAGCATAAAATGAAATAATAAAAGTGTAATACTGTCCTGAGTTTTTGCATAGTAGTATAAAAAGTATATCTATAAATAAAATGAAGGTTCTGGCATTGACATTTGTAAAAAAGTGACAAAGCAGCATTGTGATTAGATTTCTTTTTATTCTTTGGAGGAAGGAGAAAGTCAGCCTCCTTGCTCCAAAGAATAAAAATTAACATCTGCCCACTAAAATCATGACTATTATGGAAATACAGATGGTCATAGAATATGATAGTGTTCACCAGGTTCTTTTAAAATGAATGAATAAACATCAAATCAAAACCAGGTACTGTACTGTATTTCAAAGTATAATGTAAAAATGCAGCAGCGACCCCTACAGTCACAATATATGGTGGTCACAGAATATGGTGTAACACCGGAAATCAGACCGCCTGCGTAGGCTCAAACAACAGGAAGGCACCGCTGAATCCGCGGAGCTCGAATATCCAGCCTGACTGCGGTGAATATTTTTCACATTGACAATAAACAAGTTGATAGATAAATGTAATGAAAAGCAACTTGTTTTGCTAAGTTTTACGTAATTGTTTTACGTAATTACGTAGTTGTACGTAATTGACGCTCCGAGCTGCTTTCACTTTCATTTATCAGGAAGGAGACGTCCACGCACACGGTGAGCCACAATTAACTTTTTAAAATTATACTCGAAAGAGCCGCATTTAACATTGTTTTTAAGGTTTCGTCGAAATACGTACTGGAGCAAAAGCTTTCAGTTTTGTTTGCTTTGAGCAGCTTCGAAAAGCGAAAGTGAGCAACTTTAAATAAACTGCGCAGTTTTAAATTAATGTTTTTTGATAAATGTGTTGTTTGGCTAGAGTTCTCATCGTTGTCGTGTAAATGTTAAATGTTGTGTTGTAAGGAAGGAGACTGTCGAAATGGCAGCGAATAACCAGAACCCAGAGCCCATGGAGGTCGATGGTCAGGTAAGAAAAACATGAATGTATAAACTTATGTTGTTAAAAACAACTGTAGGAGCTTTGGTATAAATATGGTTAGCTTGCTACAGTAAAAAATAAAATAAAATAGAGATACCGGTAATTTATTTTCAATTTGAATGCATTTTACAATTACTTTTTAAGTTAACGGTCTCTTTGTGTGCAGAATTAAAACTGAAACAATGTTCACGTCCAGCATTTTGTACCAGAAGAGCTGAGGTCAGACAGTTATCAGATAATAATAATAACTTTTAATTTATAATGCACTTTACATACACAACATATCTCAAAGTGCTACAGTGTATGAACATTAAATAACATCAAGATAAAAATCAACCATAAATGCAACCAAGAGTAGGAACAACCAAGAGGATAGTGCCTCACAGATGATTGCATCAAAAACTTAAAATTCACAAAATGCATGTTTAGATGGTTAAACAGGTTAATGTGTTGACGTCAGGACTGAGGTGAAGCCATTGATGGAGTGTATAAATAAATCTCCATCGTCTGTTAACTGATTCTTGGAGTCAGGGACCCTCAGGGCCTTCAACGCCTCCAGAGAAGTCCTGAAAATTCAGCACCTATGAAATGTGTTTAAACTTTTAAATCAGTATTTATTTTAAATAAAATTAGTATTTTTAATGTAGTTTTTCTTGTTTTTTTTGTGTCCTTTAACAGGGAAAGCTTTTCGATGCATTCTAATGCAACGTGTAAATTCAAAATTCGACACCAAAGTTGTGGTTGGAATAGTTCAGGAAACCAAGGCAACTATAGGATTTATCAAAAAGGAAAGTCTTAAGCCCAGTCTTCAAACTGGACAATGTGTCAGACTCACAGACAGAAACTGGAAGTTGGTTCCACAAGAGGAGCCTGAGAACTGAAAGATCTTCCTCACATTCTGCTTTTGGAAACTCTAGGAACCACGAGTAAGCCTGCAGTCTGAGAGCGAAGTGCTCTGTTAGGAAATATGGAACAATAAGATCTGTAATATGAGCTAGGTTGTCGAGGGCTTTGTATATTAAAAGTAAATAAATAAATTATTAAGTCAATTAATGAGGTAAAGTCTATGATTGTCTTTAAAATGATGACACAGAGCACTACTTGTGTTCTTCAACTGATCATAAATATGTTGTCTTTTTCAACCAGCTCATTTTGAACAAAAAATATATTAAACAAAGTTTTCACCGATTCAGAATCTTTGCCTTGGCAAAACGAACTTTTCATAAACGTTCTGCACGAAGTCATTTTAGAACTGTTGCCCCAGACGTGCAGGGTAAAAGTTTCTCCTTAGCCACTTTGTTTTTAATGAAACGGCATCACTGTCACTGCACAGAGGAGACGTCCCGGCCATAACAGAGAATAATAAAATAAAATCCTCACATATTTTACGCAGATGCTAATATTTAAACATGGTCAGTTTTGCATTACCGGTAGTTATTTTGGCAGAAAAGTTACATTCCTGCTGGAATTAACCCCAAGTTGCACCAGAAGAACCACAGCCAGCTGCTGCCGTCATCATTTGTTTTTGTATTTCAGATGACAAGTTAGCTCGTAGAGTTTAATTATAATATAATAATAATAATAATCATTTTATTTAAAAGCGCCTTTCATGACACCCAAGGACACTTAACAAACCAACACAGTGAATACAGAGCAAACATTATCAGCGACAAATTGAAATATAAAATACATAAAGGATATAAAATGGAAGATAAAAATACATTTAGTAAAGTTAATGATAAGCTAGTCTAAAGAGATGGTTTTCAGGGCAGTCTTGAACAGAGAAAGGGAGGTGGTGTTTCGAAGGTCGGGCGGTAGAGCGTTCCAGAGGTGAGGGGCAGAGCAGGTGAAGGCCCTGCTCCCCATGGTGGAGAGGCGGGCAGAGGGTACATGGAGTTGTAGTGAAGAGGAGGACCTGAGAGAGCGTGATGGGATGGAGATTTGTAGGAGGTCGGATAGATAAGGAGGGGCAAGGTTGTGGATAGCTTTGAACGTGAGAAGTAGAATTTTGAAGATGATGCGTGATTTGACCGGGAGCCAGTGGAGCTGCTGCAGGACAGGAGTGATGTGGTTATAGTAGGAGGTTTGAGTGATGACACGGGCAGCTGAGTTCTGGACCATCTGTAACTTGTGGAGAGATTTGTTGGGGAGGCCGTAGAGAAGGGAGTTGCAGTAGTCAATACGGGAAGTCACAAGACTGTGCACCAGGATGGCTGTGGAGCGGGGCGTGAGAGAAGGACGGAGACGGTTAATATTACGGAGGTGGAAATAGGCAGACCGAGTAATATTGTTGATGTGTGAAGTGAAGGAAAGAGTGGTGTCGAGGATGACACCGAGGCTCTTGACCTGAGGGGAGGGGGATAGCAGAGAGTTGTTAAGGGGGACGAGAAGATGTTCTGATTTTGAAATAGAGTTTTTGGTACCGACGAGAATGACTTCTGTTTTGTTGCTGTTTAGTTGAAGGAAATTGTTAGAAAACCAGTGATTAAGCTCAATGAGACAGTCGGTGAGGATGGAGGGCGGGTGGGTGGAGTTAGGTTTTGATGACAGGTAGAGCTGCGTGTCATCAGCATAACAGTGGAAATGGATGCCATGTTTGCGGAAGATGTGGCCTAGAGGAAGGAGGTAAATGATGAAGAGGAGGGGTCCGAGGACAGAGCCTTGGGGGACACCCGTGGAGACAGGGGAAGACTGGGAACGGAAGGATTTAAGCTGAATGAATTGAGTGCGGTCAGAGAGATAGGAGGTGAACCAGTCTAACGGGGTACCTGAGATGCCGATGGAGGTTAGTCTGTTGAGGAGGATAGAATGACAGATGGTGTCGAAGGCAGAACTTAGATCAAGAAGAATGAGGATGGACAGAAGACCAGAGTCAGCAGCAAGAAGAAGGTCGTTAGTAATTTTTACTAGAGCTGTTTCGGTGCTATGGTGGGGGCGAAATCCAGATTGAAACTCTTCATAAATGTTGTTAATTCTTCAACTTGAGGTCGTTTAAAGAGTTTTCTACAAGCAACACATTATTTGTTTAGTAGATTTTCTCAGAACACCAGTTCAGAATGATTGAAATATCTGTTTTAATGAGTCATAGGATCTCAAGCCTTAAAATGTCTTACAGAATGTATTAGTTTTGTAAAGCAGTCATTGTTTTCACATCTATAAATTGAAAACTTGTGATTAAACATTATTTCAAGTAACAAATGTTTCGAGAACAATATTTTATAGCTGATCACTTCTGCTCTTGTGACATCCCACAAATAATAATCTAACCTTATTTCATGTTTTCAGGCCAATACGGCTCCACCACAAGCTGAAGTTAAACTCAGGCTCTTACTGAAGTGGTCCGAGTCTGATGAGCAGAAAAGGAAGACGCAGCTGCAGAAAGCTCTGCAGACTTGGTTCAACACAACAGAACTTAAAGGTGGAGTTAAGGTGAACTGTACGGTTAAAGACATCTTAGAAGACAAGAGTGCTGTGATAAAGATAAATCCTGCTCCAGGTGCGGTTATTGTTTTATTGATCATAAAAAGTTTGGTTTCATGTTCGGGTGCTCCTATAATTTGTCTTTGTCCCAACTTGTTGAAATGCCTTTCTGTCCTAAAAATAACTTTACACATTTTTGAGAACAAAATATTGTTTTGTCTTTTTAAGACCTGAAGGATCTTCAGAATCTTCAAAATCTAAATCAAACGCTGACGACAAAGGATGGGAAAGATGTAGCCACCGTACTGTCAATCACCCTGGGACCAACCAAACTGGATAAACCACCGCCAGATGTTGCAACGAATTCTCCGTCTGTGTCAGACAAGCCAGCTGTATGTAATTAAACAAATGAATATAATTCTCAGCAGTAATGTGTTTCTCAGTCAGGTTGTGTTGTGTTTTACCCAGGATAAAGGGCGGCTTGGAGAACAGAGTGTTTCTGCTGCAGGACTTGATGATAAAAGACCGTCTGTGGAGTGTCCTGTCCCAGTGAGTCACTTCTGGTACATGAACCACATCTACAAGGAAGAAATCAAACGTATAGCGCAACGAAACAAAGTTACAATGAAAAGCGAAGTCGTTGTGAAATTTGAAGCCGAACAGGAAGATGGAACACCAGCTGATGCGTTATCTGAGTTTACAGATCTCGTCCAAAAGTGTTTACCCGATTCCAGTGGTTCAGTCGTGCCTCTGAAATTTCTAGATCCAGATAATTGGAGGGATGCTCTCAGAATCTTTAAATACAAGAACAAGCTTTTAATCACGACGACCTCTGAAGAAATGAACGTTTTTGGGCCAAGAACGAGCCGAGATGTTTTCAGCAAGACCATAAACGCCACGCAGCAAACAAATGAATCTGAAGAGGATGATTTTAGACCCCCGTCTCCACACCTGAAGATAAAAATGACCATCAACGACCCTCTTACTGATGCAGGACTAACCATGGGGCAGGACCAGTGGAAGAAGATAAGCTCCTGTCGTCAGCAGGTTGCCACCATCAAATCTAAGTTTAATGTGGACTTTAAAGAAACCAGCAACGGTCAGGGTGGGGTAAACGTCAAAGCAGTTTACAACCGAGCCGGAGGAAACGCTGCCATGGAGACTCATGCTGTCAGAGCTCTTCTACATCTGTACCAGAAGGTTCTTACCTCACCCGTGCCCCTCGCACTGCCCTCTGGTGCCGCCGGGTTCAATCCAACACAGCAAAACGATGACACGCCTTCAGGAGGGGGTGCGACAGGAGGAGCCGATAAAGATGAAACATGTTCGATATGTTTGGATGCATTTACCAACAAGAAACAGCTGAAGTGTAAACATGAATTTTGTGAAGAGTGCCTGCGAGAAACAAAGAAGCACAATGGTCCCATTTGTCCGATATGCAAAGATGTGTTTGGTGTGATGGAGGGAGACCAGCCGGATGGGAGGATGACCTGGGACAAAAGTCCAGTTCCTCTCCCTGGATTTCCAGGATGTGGCCAAATAAGCATCACTTACCATATTCCAAGTGGGAAGCAGACGGTAAATGTTTGAACACACATGATGCTTTTTTAATTTTTTTTTAAATTAATTTTTAACAACTGTTTTTTATTTCTGTCCTCCATTGGCAGAAAGAACATCCCAAACCTGGTAGCCACTACTGGGGCATAACCAGAACGGCCTATCTTCCAGACAACGAAGAGGGCAATGATGTGCTGAAACTGCTGAAAAAAGCTTTTGACCAGAAGTTGATTTTCACTGTTGGGACGTCCAGAACGACTGGGCTGGACGATCAGGTGACCTGGAATGACATCCACCACAAGACAGCTGTATCAGGAGGACCAAGCTGGTACAGTACCCCAGTTTGTGATTATTATTTTCTTTCAGTTTGAGTAAATCCTTCCAAGTATGAATTTCTTCACACGTTGTGTTTTTACAGTTTTGGGTATCCTGACCCGGACTACCTCAGCAGAGTCAAGGAGGAGCTGAAGGCTAAAGGCATTAAATAAATAAAAACTTCCCAAAATTAGACAATTTACTGGAATTCACATGATTTGAGTTTAGTTTGTTAAAATAAGAGTTCTGTTTTGAAGTGTGTGTGTGTGTGTGTGTGTGTGTGTGTGTGTGTGGGGGGGTCTTTGAAAAGGTTATGAACAAAAAATATCTTACCTGTTGCAGATAAACTCTGGAAAACAAGGGTGCAATTCTGACATGATTGATAATCTAGTAACCACTCAGTGCATGTTGGTAAGTCTTAAAATCATAATCAGTGTTGATGTCAACTCAACCATTTGCAAGCATAGGTAGTGTCAGCAGAAACTAACTGTAGCACTTCCTGTGCAGACTCGTGCACTCCCTGAAGGAAAACTTCTTCCTGAATAACTACCGTGATCTTGACAGGGATGTTAAATGTATAAAATAGTATTTACCGGTACATGAAACTGTTCGAAGTTATTTTAAAGGGGACCACATATTGGTTTTTTTAATTTTTATGGTATGTCTGTGTGCTATCCAGACCCCGTTCATTCAATTTAATACAAAAAATAATTCTTAGATAATAAATTATACCCTTTTTAATTCTGCCATTTCTAACTTCCGTTCTAAACGACCTGTTTATGATAATGAGCTCTGAAGTCCACGCCCGTCAAAACTCTGGCCACTCTGTCTCCGCCCTCTGTAACTGCCAGTATCTCAAATCTGTTGTTGTTTTAAAATTAGCCTTTTTTTATTACTCGTTTGACTTACTGTTAGTGCTAGCTTAAAAAATAACTTACCGAAAGCTGTTTGTGTGCGCCGCCATTAGCTGCTCTTTTTTATCATGCTCTCCCGAATCCGAGCTCTTCCTCCTCCTTCGGTAACAAACAGCCCGCGTAGCTCCTGCTAGTTGCATGCAGCGCTTTGGTCCACGGCTGGCTGCACATCCAATCCAGACAAACGCAAAGAGTGTTTCCAGTTAATTTGTCCATATGAGGCAACCTAACCTCTGACCGGACCGGACCCACACTGTCCTCAAAAGCCAGCAGCTAACTGCAGCCCGATCTCTCCGGAAAAAAAAAAAAAAAAAAAAGATGCCGTGACCGGGAAGCGAACCCGTGTCCTTCTGATTACGAGTCCAGTTCACTACCTCTAGACCAAACGGGCAGTTATGCAAAAAGCAGTCTTTCATCGTATAAGAAACAATCACAACCACCTACATTTAGAACGCTGAAGTTTTGATTAGATTTTGATGAAGTGAAAGGTATTCTTAAAATAAATAAGTTGCTAATCTGAAAATATATCGATCAGTGGTGCTTGATGGTACAAACTGTTGTCCCGCGAGTAAGTGTGTGTGTGTGTGCACAGTTTTCTGCCGGCTACGCGTTGGGAGCGATATTACACTAAAAATTGAACTAAAACGTAAAAATAACAATTATAAAGTATTATTATGTCGATGTATATATCTAGTTTCACCCCGATTTCTCCGAAACAAAAGGCTTTAAATAAAAAGGGAAAAAAAAAACGATGCCGTTGATAGGACGCGAACTCTAGTCTCCTGCGTGCCGCTCAAGTGTCTTAACCGCTCGACCAAACTGACAGTTGTGCAAGAGCAGTCCTCCATCATATAAGAAACAAGTCCAAACCGCGAGAGTGTGTTTGCACAGTTTTAACGAGACAGAGTTCATTCAAACAAGGTAATAAAACATTCTGGTTTTACTCAAGATGTGCTGCTGGCTGGAGCAGGGCTGAGCCCATAGCCCCCCCGGGGGCTAAATAAATGAATAAATAAATAAATGACCGCCAGGTCAGTTCCTAAACTGCTCGGCAACCGTGACGTCTTTTATAGTGAAGTGGGTTGAGCCGCACCAGTGGTTGCTAGGTGAGGGGCTGGACTCAGGTTTGGTGTGGGTTGTGGCTGCGGTTTGTGACGTCACAAACCGCAGGAAGTGCAATCGGCCCGTTTCTATCTAAGATAAATAAATCTACTTATAGTAAATAAACCACTGGGTGCATTTTTTTGGCCTTAGGACTGTTTCTTTATGAAGTAAATACCCAAATTTGAGTAAAAAAACATTAAAAAGTGAATTTTGCATGTGTGGTCCCCTTTAAGATGGCAGTGATCCATTTTGGTCTCTGGCCCACACAGACTAGCCATTAGCTCATCAGTCAATTAAAATATTTCTCCAAACATCAAAGTTCATGCTTAATAATCCAGGTAAAAAAATCCAACAAAGTTGTCAGGTCATCTCGACGGTTTCTTTTTTGTTTTTTTTTGTTTGTTGTAGAGGCGCTTCGTCCTTCATCCAAAGGACTTCATCAGTCCAAGGAGCCACAAACAAACTCAGTCCCACAAGCAGAAATTAAATGTCTCTTTAAGGAATCTGCTTGTGGGACGGAGTTTGTTGTGGCTCCTCGGACTGATGAAGGTCGGACGAAACGTCTAAAAAAAAAACCGTCCAGATGACCTGACAACTTTGTTGGATTTCTCCAGTTTGCTCAAAGATCTATCTACAGTATAACAGGCATGATGTTGTTGTATTTGTACAGAAACGCTAAAATATTTGAACTATTGATTTAAGTGGTGGGTAATGTAATGATCAAGGGTTACTTTGAGGTGTGTTGGGAAACACGGCGGGTCAAAATTTATGCCAATGAAAATACATTATGTAATCATATTTGAAATCATTTACTTCAAAGGAGTTTTTAAGTGTATTGAAATGAATGTATTTTAAATGTAACCCAGTGTCACTTGATCTGATTTTGTCCGTTATTTCCTTAATAAATGCTTAAAGTCTCCAACACAGACTTGCCTCGTTCTTCTCTCCACAAAACACAAAAACACAGCAGATGGTTGTCTGTACAATTTTAACATTTTATTTATTTATTTATGACAATATCGGTTGTTTTGTTTGTAAAGTACTCCAGCAAAAATGAAACCTTATTCTCTTTCCAGAAGAAAGTCTGAGTCTCCATGCATTGTGTTCTATAAAAGTTATGTGTAATTTTTCATCAAAAAACAAAACACAGAATCCAAAGGAAAGGCTGGAAATGCACGTATGATACTCCCAAAAGTGTCCTTTATGTAAAATGATTGTACTTCTCGTTCGATTTTAAGACAAAACATACACAACAGCGCAAGATAACACCCGATGGGAAAGCAAAGGAAAAACTTGTTACGCCGAAGACTTGTTACCGTACGCATGCAGTAAAGATAATATGGCTGACGCGTTTTCTGACAGAAGCAGCATTTTGGGGACAGAGGCTGAGCGTAAGGACGGGTCGGAGCGACCAGAATGGTGGCGTTAGCAGCAGCAGGGCACGGATCTGATGGAACCAAAGACGATGAACACAATGCACTTGAGACTGAGGCAGAACAAGACTGTGAAGGTACAGACTTTGATTCTCTAAAGGCAGAAAGATGCATTTATTCACAAAGCAACAAGCGCTATCCGGTCTTCAAAAGAAAAACGGATAAAAGAAGAAAAAGACAAACAGTAGATCCAGATAAATCATCTTAATCCTCACGTTTTAACCAAGCGGCAGCCTTTCTTTGCTTCTGGAGGAAGACCATGGTAACTAATCATTCAGACATGACACTTCATCCCTACCATCTGTAATCTCTCTTTAAGGAATGTTGAATCCTTTCTCCAACGACACAATCGCAGACCAACACGCGAGCTTCAATTTTAAGACAAAAACAATCATATCTTTACATCTTACGGTAAAAAAAACCCCACAGAACACATAATACTGTCAAATGTGAGTTTCTGTGCAAGGAAGACAACACAATCGTTTCATGAACTTTGTTCTCTGAGGAATATAGCGTGGAAAATACTGTAGTTTCCATCTGGTGTCGACATTTTTATTTTTTTACATGTGCTATACACAAACGGTGCTCTCACGGATCGTTCTCGCAGTCTCGCTGAGAAACCCGGCGGCAAACCAACACAAACGTACCAGTTTCGTTCTTTTTAAGAAAAACTCGAGTCTGCCTTTCCTGCTCAAAGTCAACACAAACGACAAACGGTTGGCACTGGTGAAATGCAACGAGTGTTCGTTTTTTTCTCATCTGTACAATTCATACAAAAATAAAAAATTAAAATTGCTCCAATGATAGCATCTTTTCTGTTTGATTTTCTCGTTTCTGTTTTGTGTTGTTGTTTTTTTTTTACAGAGGTAGTGGCTATTTAGGTAAAGGGTACAGGAGAAAGTGTAAATTAAAAATCTCTTAGAAAATGTCTGTTTTTGACCAGAGGAACCTCTAAAGAACAAAATATAATACTGCAATCACATACAAAAGTAGTCCTTCATTTTTGTACTTCTTTTTTTTTTTTTTTTACAGTGTTCACACTTTAGCAATTTATCTCACACCTTTCTTTTAAATCGATTCTTGTTTAGTTTTTCTTCAAAAAGGCAAGAAGTGGGGAGTGTTTTGGAATACTAAGATCCGGCTGATGGACAGTCTATGCCAGAGGGTCTACGAGGGGCTCTTCATCTCCACGTGATAGCAACTCCTTCTTCTCGTCCGTGCTCGCCAGAGAGTTGCGGCTGTTGTGGGCTCCCATGTACAGAGTGGCGTATACGGGGTTTGTGAAGTTGGTGGGCTGAAAAACATTCGGAATAATCCATCAAGAAATGTGTGAATCCATGTTAGTTTCAGCTCAGTGGTGATGTCTACCTTCTCTGGGTCCAAAGTGAAGTCCGCGTCCAGCAGCTCTCCAGCATCGTCATCAGGCTCGCCCTCGTAGATCTTATACGCCGGGTTTCCAATCTCTACATTCATGGCCCCGTTGGTCATCCTTTGGTGCTGGAAACCCTTGGCTCTGCAGAAACGATAGACAAATACAGTCATACCTTCTTTTCCAATTCTGTGTTCCAGGAGCCTACGCAGGCAAGCAGCTACTTTGCAAATAAAAGGAAGACACTGCATGACTTTCAGCACCCACCAGACAACAACACAGACACCGACACAAAACCAGCATCAATGTAGTCCGGGCGGGTCAGAACCTACCGGTCCTGGATATACATGTACAGTACCGGTACTGTGTAGAAGTCTGGAGTCATCCCTCTTTTCTTTATGCTTTGCTTCCAAGGAGACACTTGTCATATTTAATGTGCCGTACTATGGATCAAGTGTTTTCAGGCTTTCTGAAGGTCTTTATTATCCGTTGTACAATACCTGACCATTTTCATGAGAGTTTTGTTTGTTTGTTAAACCTTTTACCTTTAACCGTTCATTCAACCTTTATTTATACAGGCTAGCCTCGTTGAGTCACGGGGACTCATTTACAAGAGGGACCTGTCTCACTCACACCAAACAACCATCCACTCTCACACTCACACCTAGGGTCAATTTACAGTCACCAATCAGCCTAACAAGCATGTTTTTTGGTCTGTGGGAGGAAACCGGAGTACCCGTAGGAAACCCACGCATGCACGGGGAGAACATGCAAACTCCACCCAGAAAGGCCCCGGACCTGACCCCATTTAGGCAAAAATAATAATAATAAAAAATCAAAAGATAAACCTGTCAACACATAACAGACAACAAAGCAAATAACCTATTTTAAAACTTCTGGTAGTTTCTAACCAGCAGTTTGTCATAAACACGATTAGCTCCCACTGTTTTAATCAATCGAAAAAAATTCAAAGATTACCGGTACAGTAGCCTGGTTTAAACCAGACCCTTGTCCTTCACTTCGCTTTGGACTAGGGTCTGGCATCTCTGCCATAGACAACGATTTCTCCTGGAGATTTTTGAATGGACCAATCAGAGAACAGGAGGCAGAGTTTTGTTAGTTTAGCCTGGCGAGGTCCAGGCTATCAGATAAATTGCTCAGAAACCACTCGGTGGATATTTTTTCTGCCACCAGTGTGTAATTATATGTCTTTAATTTACTGACTGTTGGCCTAGATGAAACATTTGAGATAAAATTCGATTTTTTATCATTTATTTTCGTAGCGCACCCGAGGCTGTTTGGAAAATATCAAACCGAAACTATTTAATATCCAGCAGATTTGACCATTTCGTGAATTGATTTAGGAACTGTTAAGCTCAGGAACACTTCTGATATAACGTCAGCTATGAAATATATTTTTTCTCAGCAGAGAAATAATAGTTTTTTACCTTGTTTTGATGAAAATTCGTTCGTGGCGGCAGCCATTTTGAATGACGACGTCAGTCGACATCGTTCAAAACTCCGCCTTCTGCTCTCTGATTGCTCAGGAACACTTCTGATATAACGTCAGCTATGAAATATATTTTTTCTCAGCAGAGAAATAATAGTTTTTTACCTTGTTTTATTGAAAATTCCTTCGTGGCGGCAGCCATTTTGAATGACGACGTCAGTCGACGTCGTTCAAAACTCCGCCTTCTGCTCTCTGATTGGTCCGGTCAAAACCTACCGGAGATATCGTTGGCTATGGGACAAGTCCCAGACTGTGCAGTGAAGGGAAATGAGAATTGAGCGGAGCTGTGCAGGAAGGCGAGGGCCAGGCTACCGGTACAGTATAAGAGACAGAGATAAGTGTTTTAGCGCCAACCAGGTGATTTCCAGAGCTATGATCTGAGGACTTGTCATACAGTTTACACACAAAACAAAAAAATGTCACTATTATGGGCTATAAAACATAGTATTATGTTTTAATTATTCAAAAACCACGAGTTATTTGCATCAACTTAAATTAGTTGTATTATTTGAAAGTAAAATTATGCAATGTCAGGTTTACTTGGATGTGTTAGGTTTCCTCAACTGAACTCTGTAAAGTAAAATTGTGTAAAACAGAAAGCACTCAATTAGTAGAGTAGTTTGTCCCTTGCAGGACACCATACTACAGGCAGTCCTCGGCTTACGACGGTCTCGAGTTAACGACGTTTCGTGGTTACGACACGCATCTCCATTAAAAAAATGTTTTTAATTCTTTTGAAAAAATTTATTTTGAAAAGCCGAGTTCCTTCCGGTTTTGACGGCAGAAGCACTAGCTTGACGGCAGAATTGTAAACACTGGACCGCGGGAAGTACAGGCAGCCTCAGATCTTGGAGGAGCAATGAGCCAACATGCTAACAGACCTCACTGTAAACACTCTGGACCACGCGAAGCAATGGAAATGTGCAGGCAGCCTCAGATCTTGGAGGAGCAACATGCTAACAGACGGAGGAAGGCTTCACCAGCTCCCAGTAGGAAAATAACTCCTTCTTTCCCTTCATTATGGCTCCAAATGTATGTTTTGATAATGTAGGGTACTGTGTTAGGATAGGCTAAGTGCTTGGTAAAATACAGTATTGTATGTACATAAGGTGCAGTTTGGACGTATGTTCCGAGTTACGTCGAAATTCGCTTTACGACGGAGCATAGGAACGGAACTCCGTCATAAGTCGAGGACTACCTGTATAAATATCCTCTCGTCCTCTTTGCACTTGGAGATATACGCCTCAGAACAATCTGCAACCATCCTTTAAATAAAGGTAAGTAAACATATTTTCATTGCCACTTAATACAGCAATAGTGTTACCGGTACATTACATTTTTGCGGAGGCTGAGGTAAACTATGAGGGGAACTATGCTAACTGAGGGGAACTATGCTAACTTGGTTATGCTAACTCTGTTTTGCTAACTCCGTTCCCAGGCGTTTGCATTTGTTTTTAACAAAGCTGTTGAAAAGTCAACCTGGTGAAGCGATGGATTATCGAATACACGTTACGAAGTATGAATTTGTGTAGTTTTATAAAGTTGTTACGATTCTGATAGCATATGTATGAACACCTGAAGGATGGTGCATCAGGCCCTGTTTCAGCCTTTTTTGCTGGATTTCTTTCTTGTTTTTTAAACACATAAATTGAAGATGCTGTTGTTTACTGTGGATAGTTTTTGGTTCAGAGTGTGATATTGCCTCGTTTGTCCTCCACTTGTGCTTTCCTCATTTGAGCCCACACTGCACATTGTGCTATCATGATCAGCGACTAGAACTGGACAAAGCATGAATGGAAAAACAACAGTTGGTCTAAAAAATAATTGAAAGACCTTCAGGAAGCCTGAAAACTGTTAATC